>CM076582.1:1583359424-1583469424 GCA_034641835.2 Pinus albicaulis | reverse complement strand
TGAAGAAGAGATACAAGCTGCAGAGAAGAGTTTGAATCTACAACCAAATTGTTAAGAAGCTTTGTCAATTGTTTTTGAAGCTTTGTGAATTGTTGTTGAATTTCTTTAATTCATTTACATAGTGATGACAACTTCATCAAGTGAGGTTTTTAAATCCTCCTCCTTTGCAAGACTCTTCGATAAAGAGATGAAGCAAGACTTCTACATCCTGAAGGAGATGGTGCAAATTTTGGATGAAGATGTAAGGGAAAGCACTAGACTTCATGAGAAATTGGTTGCCATGAAGCAAGAGAAAGAAGGAATTCTTCAAATAATGCATGAGATGGATATGAAGCTCCATCATGCCCAAGAGACCTTAACTACCCACATGCTTGAAGCAGAGGTAAATCACTCAAATTTTTCTTCAAATTCCTCTTCAGATAGATGTGTAGGTTCATTTGAAAAACACAATAGAGGTATAGGGTCCAAAATGATGTTAAAAATGGGCTATGAAGGCAAGGGTCTAGGAAAACATGCACAAGGCATGATTGAGCCTATTATGGTTGAGGAAATGCCTAAGAAGTTTGGTCTAGGCTATGTTCAACCTTATGGAGAAAAATCCAAAGCCATGAAGACACTTGAGACAGTTCCAAGAAGAAATTTTGTTGCAGGCTCAAACCCACAAACATGTCAAGTTTGTATTCAAGATGAATGCCATTGTTTGAAACCCATGTTGTAGCAAGACGTTTGTAGACATGAAGCTTATGGCGAGCAAGATAGTTCTAACAGCTATCAAGACATGAACATTGATGTTGGTATTCAAAAGAGAGTTGGAACCTCTTCAAGTTCATCTCCTTAAGAAGGTAAAAAAGATGGAAATGCAAAGCAACATTCAAGGTATAATTCTTCCCACAATCATGTTGTTTATGATTACGTTAAGCATGACAAATCTGCATGCATGAATGGGAGAAAGGGTTGTTGTTCCTATTGTGGTTTGTGTAACCATGAAGTTTCAAAATGCTGGAAGAGAATGAAGGCATACAGGAAACAGTCAAAGCGAAGGCGACTTGAAAAAAAGATGCAAAATATTTTCACACATTGCCAGAAGAAGGGACATCTCATTGCCCAATGTTGGACACTGCATCCAACCAATCATCCCAAGCATTTGAAGCAAGAGGATACAAATATTGGCGGGAATGGAACCAAAGATTCCATCATCGATGTGAGTCCAGATGATTCACAAGAAGAAGATATTCAACAGGAAAAATCGCCATGGAAGTGGCTTGGTAAGAAGTGGCTTGATTTCTTAACTTAGTAAAACATACATTCCTTTGTACATAGATGAAAATTTCAGCCATATGTATGCATGAATTTCTTTTGAAAGTATGACAAGTTGCAGCGGATTATTACAACTTGTATGATGCAAGATTGCATGTGAATGTTGTTCAGTTGAAGGCATTTCTTTGTTGTTGCAAGTTTCACCGTGGAGGTGTAAAAGATGGGTCCGTTACTCACTTTTGTAGCAATATCATTCAGTTTAGCTCTTATAGTCACCCACATGTGTTTTGGGATTATGTACTTGTTGGTACTTGAAAGGAAGAGTTGAAAGTGTACATATGCAAGAGTTTGTATGTGCAAATAACGAACTTGTAAATAGGTTCATTGTACATATATACCTGCACGTGTGTTGTTAATATGTATCATGTTCTATATCGACTTGTGTTGATTGTGTTGCACACATGTTTGTTGACTTGTGTCGATTGTGTTGCACACTTTTCATGTCGTCTTGTGTCGATTGTATTGCACATTTCATGTTGACTTATTGTTGATGTCGCATGTTGCAGACTTATGTTTTAGTCAATAGTGTTTGTCAATTGTGAGTTGATAGATGGATACACCAGTGTGCAAAGAGGATCACCATGTATTTGATGTTATAGGAAGGTGACAATTAGTGCTTTGAAGAAGCAAAAAGAGGTGGTCTTCATTTCAATTCTTGCATAAGATTTTCTTTTCAAGATTGATGTGCGTTCTTGTGACAGGATGTTGCAGGAAGCTTGTAGTCCATTCAGTGAGAAGTGGACAAGATGCAAAATGTTTGCAGCCATTGCAGAACAAGCTGGTGTTTTGTTGACACCAAGAGTTCACTCATCTTGCGAGCTTAATTTGGAAAGTGGATTTCCAAGACAGAGCTTGTATGCCATAGTTGCAAGAGGGACTTCCAGTGGGAAGGCTAACAGTTTTCCAAGTACATAGAGAGATCAATGGTACAGCAAGGTGTGTATCAGTTTACAGTAGTCAGCAATGCTGAAGTGGGTCAGCAACAACTAGAGAGTAGTGGTCAAGAGACATAGTTAGTTGCGGTGCAAGGCATATCAGGGTGATTGTCAAAGAGACTTATAAATTAAAATTAGTTGATATAACTTGAAAGCAGCAGAGTGTTGAAGCTCCAGGCAGATAATCATCACCTTTTTTGGGTCCAAAAGCCCTTCAATGGTAAGGAGTGATCAAAATTGGATCAGGATCTAAGTGATAGCTCAAAATTCAAAGTGTTCAAAAGTGTGCCAAACTTGAGCGATCAGATATATCTCATCTTCCTGATTCTGGTGCCGTGGACAAACACCATATGAAGAAGTTATCGCATTTTGAAAAGTCTAGTAAACTACAAATTTCGATAGCTGACCAAGGTTGACTGGGCATTGGAACAGTCAGCAAAAAGGAATATTCCAGAGAATATTCTAGGAATATTCCCTAGAATATTCCCCAAAATATTCCTTCCAGGCCAATTAGAGGTTGAGAAGTGTCACAATTTTAATGGTTGTACATTTTTGGAGGCCAATCTGAAGGTGCCACGTGGCTAGCCCTGAGGTCACCACATGGCCCTTGAACAACATTGTAAAATTTTGGTGAGGTCCATAGGGCTCGATCCTGCGACCTCCCTTTGGGCACGTGGACAAGTTTCCAACTGCTCTACACTGTGTTACTTAACCTTATCATTTGTGGGTTAACTTTATTGTTGACTGAAGTGGAGTTTGGGGTTTGGGGACTGCCGGCGGTCCCAATCTGCCAGCGGTCCCCGCAATGGTGGTCACATCGCATATGTTAACAACCGCAACCAAACGGTCCAACCACAGTCTCCACCAATGGTTCCCACGATATGTCACATTTCAACGGTTAACCTGCAACATTCTCTGTGCGGTTTAATGCTAACTCAATGTTAACCCAGAGTTCTGACATTTGCAACCTGGGATTATAACATGGGTTTCGCCCAACCACCGACGGTTGTTAACTGTGGGGTTTGGGGGTCATGTGCCCAACCGTTAAAGTTTAATGTTTCAGTTAAATCCGGTGGAGGTTTGTCCACTGTGGCATTTTGTGCGAGATCCACTATTTTAAGTCTAGTTAAGTGGAGTTATCCACTTTTAGTGGAGTTTTTTTAGGTGTAATTGGGCAAAAGAGTAGGAGACTCAATTTTCGCCCATTCAGAGGGAATGAAGTGTCATTCCTAGCTAATTGAAGCATTCTAGAGCCATTGGTGAGGTTTGCAGAGCCATCTGAGGACTTCTGAGCATTATTTTCTTCAAAGAAGTTCCAAGGGCCACTAGGGCCAGCAGGAGCCAGCAGGAGAATGAGGCCTAGCCAGGGCAGCCAAAGGCCATTCTCAGAACACCAATAGTCTATTCTGACTATCTTGAACCTTATGAATCCAATGGAAGGATTTTAAAAATAATTTGGAGACTTATGAAGGCCGAGATGCTATAGGGAAGTTTTCAGTGAGCCTAGAGCCACAGGGTGCCATTAGGTGTTAGAGGCATAGGCAGAGCAGCCAAAGGTTATTTTGAGCAAGTGAATAGTAATTTTTGACTATGTTGGAAATTTTTAATCTAATGGAGGGATTTTCAGATCCATTTGGAGACTTCTAGAGCCGAAGAAGTGATCCAGGTGGATATTGGTGGCCAACCGCCTATTTCACTTGGGGCCCCACCATTTTCTCTTTCAGTTTTTCAGTTTCGGCATAACTTACTATTTTTAGCAGTTTTTCGGGTCCTGAACTTCTGGTGCCATTTTGAGGCCCTAAATGAAGTTTTTTGGGCATCATTTGTCTGGCTAATATGATTCCATTCTAGAATCAATATTCACGACAACAATTGTAGTTGGATAGATCTTTCTAACGATGTATCATACAAGTCAAACAAAGATCGTATGCCATAGTTACGTCCCCGGGAAGTTGAAACACCAATTTACCTAAACGGGGCCCATAGTTTTAGCGCTTCATCTCCTAGGGTTAGGTTTTTGGACGCTTAGAGTTCTCCACTGTTTCTCAATAATAAATAGGCCCTCAAGCCTCATTGTAACACAATTTAGAGGTTTATAGCCACCACATCTCTTCTCAGAGATTCACTACCAACACCCTAGCTAGTTTATTCCCATTCTGTATGTAAGCAAATTTTAGTTCTTTGATATTAATGAAATGAAGTGAAATTTGCTTACATACATAATGGAATAAACCTTCATTGAAAATATACGAGAAGAGATGTGTAAACCTACGGGCGTACAATGAGGCTCGGGGCTGTGTGTGAACGAATCTAAACGTCCAGAAACCTAACCCTAGGAGATGAAGTGCTAAAACTATGGGCCCCGTTTGGGTAAATTAGTGTTTTAACTTCCCGGGGATGTAACTTCGGCATACGATCTTCGTTTGGCGCGTATGATACATCATTAGAAATATTTATCTGAGGACTAAAATTGTTGCCATGAATATCAATTTTAGAATGCAATCATATTTTTCGGACAAATGATGCCCAAAAAATGTCGTTTAGGGCCTCAAAAAAGCTTCGGAAGTTGAGGACCCGAAAAACTGCTAAAAATAGTAAGTTGTGCCGAAACTGAAAAAATCAAAGAGACAATGGTGGGGCGCCAAGTGGAATAGGCGGTTGGCCACCAATATCCACTTGGATCAAGAACCCATAGGGAATTTTCAGGGAGCTTAGTGCCACCAGGTGTGGGAGGCATAGATTGGGGAGCCAGAGCTCATTCAGAGCAAATGAACATCCTATTTTGGATGAATGATATGTTTTGGAGATAGTAGAAAAGGTTTCAGGGGCAGAAAAGGACTTCTAAGAGAGTTTATGCCATAGATAAGCTCAGGGAAGCTTAAGGACACCGACAGAAGAGGTCAAGCCCAAGGGAGCCTAGGTCCATTTCCAGAGATTGAGAAGTCAATCCAGGGGTATGATGGTATTATAAACCCATTGGTACAGTACAAACAACCATTGGAGTTGAGAAGCAACTTGTAAAATAAATTTTTCCATCTTAATCCCAAAGAGCCAAGTCAATTTACGGAGGCTCAAGGAGACGTATCCCAAGACATGAGGGTGAACTCCTTTATTATGTTTGTTGTTATGTGTTGTTGGTAAATTTTTTGCAATTTATGGTTGTTGTAAGTGCTTTTAATCAACCTAAACAAATGTTTAATTCTCACACATAAAGCATTAAACTAGTTAAAACACATACACCTGAATCAAGAATTCAATTTCGCACATCCAAGTATAAGCAAGATATTTAATTTGTTTTAATTGAGTGGGAGGTGCTTGCATAGCATAACAAGTTAGCTACCCATATCAGATCTGTGTGTGTGTGTGATATATATATATATATATATATATATATATAGAGAGAGAGAGAGAGAGAGAGAGAGAGAGAGAGAGAGAGAGAGCACATAGGATTCGTGATTAGGGATAGTTGTGCAAATAATATAACACATACCTATTAGAAAAACCCTACCTCTACCAAATATCATCCACAAACTAGTATAAAATTATAAAAACTCCTTACATCCAAACAACATGTCTTCTATATTATTTTCAACAAGTACCACTCCCTTGAGAGAAAGAGGGAGAGAGAGAGATAGAGTGAGTGAGAGAGTGTGTGTGTGTGTGTGTGTGTGTGTGTGTGAGAGAGAGAGAGAGAGAGAGAGAGAGAGAGAGAAAGAGAGAGAGAGAGAGATTTGAGTGAGAGGGTGTGAGTGAGTGAGTGAGAGAGAGAGAGAGAGTGTGTGTGAGAGAGTGAGAGAGAGAGAGTGTGTGTGTGTGAGGGAGAGAGTGAGTGAGTGAGTGAGAAGGTGTGAGTGAGTGAGTGAGGGAGAGAGTGATAGTGAGAGTGTGAGTGAGTGAGAAGGTGTTAGTAAGTGAGTGAGTGAATGAGTGAGAGAGTGTGAGTGAGTGAGTGAGTGAGAGAGAGTGTGTATGAGAGAGAGAGAGAGAGAGAGAGCCAATTCTATATATGTTGGCCCAAACCCTTACAACCAACCTACAAAGTCACAAGTAATCTCAAACATGTGGAGCACTACACTCCAGGGGTAAACATGTCAAACTTCATGGTGATGCTATAAACAACCAAGACTCCAACGCAAAGGAATTCCATGAGATGTGTCAATATTCCTCCTCCAATACCCTTGCTAAGCCATGTACTTCACAAATTCTACCTTGCATGAACACCTTCTCAACCCAAACTTCATTAAGTCAACTCTATGAATCCATGCAAGCAACCAAGATACCCCACACCTTTAAAGTCTCAATTCCATCCTCCTAAATGTTAAATGATATGCCAATGTAAGGAATTCTCAAAACAAACAACCTCCACCATGTGCCCAACATATAAAATGTCACCAAGTAATGTTGTGTAACCAGCTCCAAAAATAGAAGAAAATAGATATGAACGCCTTAGAAACAAGCCACTTCGAGGGGGCAACCTCCAATACATTACATAAATGAACAATTCTTGGATGATACAATTTACAAAACCTCCTTTCTATATATAGGAGTCCATGGGGCCATAATGTAATCCTAGTGAGGCCACAATGTAATCCTAGCCGACCTAACAATAATAATTTAAGGGCACAATAATAACAATATGGGGGTTACAAGGGTACAATAATAACAATAAGGCGGTTACACTAACAACAATAAGGGACTATACTAGTAATATAGGGACCTAACATGCCCCTCTCCTTCAAAAAAGTGTTGTCCTCAACGCTTGAGTAGCTCTGGGTGCTTCTGTATAAAATTCTCATCCTCCCATGTAGAATCTTCGGTGGGTAAGTTCTTCCACTTGATGAGATACTCTGAAATTGATCGATTCCGTAGTTGTCGAGTTCTTGTTTCCGTGACCGCTTCCGGTTCCAATATGATTTTTCCTTCCTCATCAAGTTCTGGCAATATTGTTTGAACTGGAAGATTTTCACCTATAACCTTCTTTAAGCACGAAACATGAAAAACTGGATGTACTCGCGAAGAAGCAGGAAGCTCCAATTTGTATGCCATAGTACCAATCTTTTGCAACACCTTGTAAGGACCATAGTGCTTTGGCGATAATTTATTATCCTTCTTAGCTTGCTTGAGGGACATTTGTTTGTATGGTTGTAGCCGTAAAAATACCCAATCTCCTACATCAAAACTTCTCTCGCTGCGATGTTGATCTGCCTGTTGTTTCATTCGATTTTGTGCCAAATTGAGGTTATCCTTTAAGAGTTGGAGAACTTCTTGCTGATGCTCGATGTGATCTTCCACTGCTTGAACCTTCGAATTTTCCCTTAAAGATGATGTGATGGATGGTGGATGATATCCATAAAGTGCCATAAATGGGGTCATTTTTGCTGCAGTATGGAAGGAAGTGTTAAACCACCATTCAGCAAGAGGTAACCACTTGACCCATTGTGTTTGTTTATCAGATACAAAACAACGAAGATATCCTTCCAAACATTTATTTACTATCTCAGTTTGACCATCAGATTGAAGATGATAAGATGAGCTATGAGCTAATTGAGTACCCAAACAAGAAAATAACTCCATCCAAAAATTTCCAGTAAAAATGGGATCTCTGTCGCTCAAAATAACCCTTGGGCTTCCATGTAGCTTTTGAATTCTGTCCATAAATGTAGTAGCAACTGTACTTGCTTTAAATGGATGAGACAATGCACAAAAGTGTGCATACTTGGTAAGTCTATCAACAACCACCATGATGACACTCTTTCCTTCGGACTTAGGTAAACCTGTGATAAAATCCATTGAAATCTCCTCCCAACGTTGACTTGGAATGGATAAAGGTTGTAGAAGTCTCAGGGTCTTAATTGTCTCCACTTTATTCTGCTGGCAAACCAAACATTCCGCCACAAAATTTTGAATATCAGATTTAAGGCCATCCCAAAAAAATTCTTTCTTCACCCTGTGGTAAGTTTTTAAAAATCCTGAGTGTCCTCTTAAAGGAGAAGTGTGCAATTCCGGAAGAATCTTTTGTTTTAGTTGGGAATTCTTACAAAGATATAAGCGATCTTTGTACCATAAGGAATCATTTTTCCAACTAAATGTATCGGATGTACTAGGATCTTGCTGCAACTTTTGAATGAGTGTCCATACATCTTTGTCCTTCTTCCATTCATCTCTTGCTTCAGTTATCCAATCTGGTTGGATAATAGAAATAGCACAAAGAAATGCTTCCACCTCTTCATTCTTTCTTGAGAGTGCATCTGCAACAACATTAAGCTTTCCTTTTTTGTAGATTATTTCAAAGTCATAACCCAACATCTTTGTGACCCATTTCTGCTGCTCTTCTGAAGATAGTCTTTGTTCCAAAAAGTGTTTAAGACTATCATGATCAGTTTTTACCTTGAAGTGTCTTCCCATTAGGTAAGTTCACCATTTCTTTAGTGCATGTAGTATTGCTAACATTCCCTTCTCATAAATAGGTTTCTGTAAATACTTTCCTTTGATTGGACGACTTTCAAAAGCAATGGGTCTTCCTTCCTGCATTAAAACTGCACCAATTCCATTTCCTGAGGCATCACATTCCACAATAAAGGTTTTGTGAAGTCTGGCGTAGCTAAGACCGGTGCTAGGCACATTGCCTCTTTAAGATGTTCAAAGGCCTTAGTTGCTTCAGGATTCCATGAAAATGCATCTTTCTTCAATAATGTTGTTAGAGGTGCTGCTATTCTCCCATAATTCTTAACAAACTTGTGATAATAGCCTGTTAACCCGAGAAATACTCGCAACTACTTTATTTTCTTGGGGACTTCCATTCCTTAATGGCTTTAATTTTGTTAGGGTCTACTTTAACACCCTCATGAGATATAATATGACCCAGATATTCCACCTCTTGTACTCCAAAGAAACATTTGGATGTTTTTGCATATAATTGTTTCTCCTGCAATAGTTTGAGCACCCTGTCAACATGTTCAACGTGATCCTTCCAAGACCTACTGTAGATTAGTATATCATAAAAAAATACTAGCACAAATTTTCTAAGGAAGGGTTTGAAAATGGAATTCATCAACCCTTGAAATGTAGAAGGTGCATTGGTAAGGCCAAAAGGCATGACCAAAAATTCATAATGACCTTCATGAGTTCGAAATGTTGTTTTTGGAATATCTTCAGTCTTCATTCTAATTTGATGATATCCTGAATGAAGATCCAACTTGGTAAAATAAATTGCTCCATGTAATTCATCCAATAATTCATCAGTCACAGGAATGGGGAATTTGTCTTTAATGGTGATCTTATTGAGCTCCCTATAATCTGGACACATTCGCCATGATCCATCCTTCTTGTGTACCAATACTACAGGAGCGGAGAAAGAACTTTGACTAGGTTGAATTATACCTGCCTCTAACATTTCTGCAATCATACGTTCAATTTCGCTCTTTTGGAAGTAAGGATATCTATAAGGCCTGATGTTTGGAGGAACACTTCCTGGAATCAAATGAATAGCATGATCATGATCACGAATAGGTGGGAGTCTTTTGGGAGTTTCAAACACCTTGGAATGATTGTCCAAGACTTGTTGGAGATCTGTCGAAATAGATGATTTTGATGTCGGAACGTCTAGTGAGCATAATTGTGCAATTACGCCTCGTTGTTCTTTCTTTAGAAGCTTTGTCATGACATTAGAGCTTATTATCGTTCCTGGCTTCCCTTCAATACCCCGTAATTCGACTTCCTTTCCTTCTGAAAAAAATTTCAAGAAAAGTTCTTGAAAATTAAAAGCTACCGTCCCCAAAGATTGTAACCATTGTACTCCTAGTACAACATCAGCACCTCCCATAGGAATGGAAGCATTGGACTAGTCAATACATATTCCCCCATGGTTAGCTTGATATTATGGCATTTCCCAAAGCAATTTATAGTTCCTCCATTTGCAACCATCACTTGGCATTCTGGTGCTGGGTATAGGAAACAATTTAATTCCTTGGCTACCTTACAATGAATAAAATTATGGGTGCTACTGAATCAATCAACACTATTACCTTTTTCTTCTTGATCTGTCCTACTATCTTGAGAGTTTGAGGAGTGGTAATTCCTGCCAGTGCATTACATGATATGGTTGGATTCATTTCTTCCTCTTCTATGGCTGGTTCCTGGTGTATATCCTCTTCTTTTTCATTTTCTTCTTCTTCTTCACAATCTATGTAAAATAATTTCTTTTCGGCACACTTATGACCTTTAGTGTATTTTCTATCACAACTGTAGCAAAGCCCTTTTGCTCTTTTTTCTTCCAATTGTTGTGGTGTCAACCTTGTAGGTTGTGGAAATATAGGCATAGCAACACTTCCTTCTTTATAGAATTGAGTGGTAGGCTTCCTTGTCACCATAATTTTACATTCAACTTTTCTTGCCAACTTGAATGCCTTCTCCAATGAATCAGGTTCCAGAACGCGAACTTCATGTTGTATGTTATCCTTTAAAGTGCCTATGAAGAGATCAATCCTGTGTTCCTCTGGAATATCAGTTACCCTTATATTCAATTTTTGGAAGTCCTCAATGTCCTCCCCCACTAAACCCTTTTGTTTGAGATTTATCAATTGGCTAAAGAAGGTGTTGCTCTTTGTATCCTCATAATGTGCTATCATTTCCTCCATAAAAATTGACCAAGTGACAATTTTTTTACGGGAGCAAAACCATTGATACCATACAAATGTATTTTGTTCTAAATGTAAAGTTGCAATGTGTACCTTTTGTGTGTTTTGTACATTATGGAGATCAAAATATTGCTCCATCTGTAGTATCCATGTTACAGGATCCTTTCCATCAAACTTCCTCATATCCATCTTTGGAATATGGTGGTTCTTCCCGCCAACATTAGAGTTTATGAAATCACAATTAACATTTATTTTGTTCTCATCATGAGGTTCTTATACTATCTTTTCACCATTAGGAAACCTTTCTTTTATAAACTTTGTCAAACCTTCCATGTCTGCTTTTAGAAAATTCTTCATGTTTTCCATTTTCTCATCGATCTTAGCTTCCATGTCATCCATCTTAGATTCCATGCCAGCCTCCATGCCATCCATCTTAGCTTCCACGCCTTTCTTCAAACCATCCATCTTCACTTCCACGCCATCCATCTTAGCTTCCATGCCTTTCTTCAAACCGTCCATCTTCACTTCCACGCCTTTCTTCAAAACTTCCATTTCATTTTTTGTTGCTCTTTGCGAGAGTGAAATTTGTTGCACTTGCTCTTGTAATTTTGATAGATCATGTTGCAATTCTTCATCTTCATGAGTCATGGTAGAGCCTTCTGAAGGCTTAATGGGCGTTGAATTCTTTTTAGGCGCCATTTTAGAATCCAATATTGATACCTTTTACTTTCTTTGAGGAGCTCGATATTGAAATTGAATTATCTCTGTAATTGAAAATCTTCAATATCTGAAATTCAGCCCTGTAGTAGCCCTCTGAAGCTTATTTCAAATGCCACAGGTATGATCTAATTTTGATTCCCCAAGACAAAGTTGTGTCCAATCTCCCACAATGACCTAATTTTGGACTGGTTCAGTAAAGAAAATGTGTAGGAATTGCCACGTGTCACTGTTTCATCCTTTGTCTCTGAAATTGATAGCCAAGAAGCTACAGTCTGTGTACTTGTGACCACCTTTTACGGCACTCAAATCCACTGCCCAGAGAGAGAGTTATTGAACTTTTCCCACGATCACCTCTTTGAGATGAAATTCAGGAGCCTGAAAAAGCACTACCTTCCACAGATCATATCTCCAAAAATATTGCGAACCAAGCTCTGAAATTTTTTGACGAATTTCCTCAGGATTTCAGCTTCGCACCATACAAATTTCAGATTCTGAACCTTCGTAGAAAAATTTTTATAGCGAAAATGCCACGATGACCTGTTTAGGAGCTTGAAAAAAGGCCTAACTTCCACAGATGATATCTCCGAAAATATTGCGAACCAAGCTCTGAAATTTTTAGAAAATCTTCCTCGGGATTTCAGCTTCGCACCCTAAAAATTTCAGCTTCTGAAACTTCGTAGAAAAAAAGTTATAGCGAAAATGCCACGATGACCTGTTTGGAGCAGCGAAACCCTAGAATCCAAAGCTCCGATACCAAATGTTGTGTAACCAGCTCCAAAAATAGAAGAAAAGAGATATCAACGCCTTAGAAATAAGCCACTTCGAGGGGGAAACCTCCAATACATTACATAAATGAACAATTCTTGGATGATACAATTTATAAAACCTCCTTTCTATATATAGGAGTCCATGTGGCCATAATGTAATCATAGTGGGCCACAATGTAATCCTAGCCGACCTAACAATAATAATTTAAGGGCACAATAATAACAAAATGGGGGTTACAAGGGTACAATAATAAAAATAAGAGGGTTACACTAACAACAATAAGGGACTATACTAGTAATATAGGGACCTAACAAGTAATGTGAAGACCTCCAATTCCCTAGAGATGAATGTCATCCAAGCACCCAACTAATGGAAAGAAACCAATGAAGAAGCCATCATTCCAATGTGCAAATATGTCACAAACCATCCAATGGATAATCATACATTATGTACCCCAAATGTCATGAAATAACCCCAAACATGATATAAATTTTTTTAGAGTAACCGTGAAAGGTAACTGTGCATTGGATGTACATATATTCCTACAAAAAATTCTAGAGTTGTGTTAGTCCCTTGAATTATCTCCCAAAGTTCAAAAGAATGCAACCCAAGTGTTTGACAAAATCCATGATTAAAAAATGTTTGCTGAAATACCTTACATCAATGACAGTGTTGGGGTGGCTTTGGTTTGAGCGGTTTCTCATATCAAAGCTATGTTTCAAATCATAGTCAAATCTCTCATATGGAAAACCTTATCATGTGCATGAAATTTGTCAATTACATGATAGATATAGAGCACAATTTGGAGCTCATAGAAGGAATCCCTATGGACTAACAATGAATTATGTTTGAAGATGAACAACTCAATCACCCTTATCTGTTGTCCAACTATAGTAAATGCAAAAACATATCACTTGGGTTATGCCTTACATGGAGGGGCAATGGGAAATGGATCACCTTCATCCTCAAAACTTTTTTCTTTAAAGGATGTGGTAAAAAGCAAACCCTTTATTTCAACTACTTTGAATACTCCTCTACTTAGTGCATATATCATGGAGAACTTTGGAGAGGTTCCAATGTTGGGGTCCTTTGAGTTGGAGGTCACAAATCTACTAGAATTTTATAAATCAAATTCCATAATTTTCAAATTTAGTGGTTTTTGGCCCTACATAAAATTTGTACCAGTGGATTTATTTGGCCTTAACAAAGCGTTACGAGATAAAAATATGTTGAAAAGGTTTATTTATTGTTAAGTTTTCAAAACTTATTAATTATCAAAAGGTTTTTGAGGAGGTCTTAGGAAAGTGCCAGTCTTTTTATTATCTCATGGTTGCCAAATTTGACTTACCACTATGTTTGTCACCAAAATGCTAGTGTAGGCTTGCTTCATAAGTTTATGTAATGTTCCAAATTGGGAACAACTACACTATTAGGAATAATCTGAGTTATTACCAATGTGGAGCTTCAACAAATCATGAGCTTGGAAATCTAGAGCAGCTCAATAGATGTAAAATTACATCACACCAACAGATGAAATAACATTAGAAACAATATGATCTATATTCTCCTTCCCGGGTGGGGAAATGCAGCCATATAGAGCATAAAACAACTGTCTTCAGAAAATAACACTATACAAGTGAGAAATGGGACTTGTATCCCTTAGTAGACATGATTTAAAACTTTCATACAGAATTTTAGGTGAAACAAATCACTCTAGCTCATATAAACAGATCTCCCAAGTCTATGCAGCTAATATAAGCCAAAACCCCATAGCCTAGCACATGCAACAACTACTGAAGAAAGGACTGCGTTATTCTAATGATGGTTTCTACAGAAAATTAAGAAATAAGTCTGATATGATACTTATATTAATCAAAAAATAGAGAAATGGAGGTTTATCCTCTTATACAACAAAAACAAGATACCCGGCAAAGGTTTTCGGCAAAAAGCATGTACAAAGCAGCACTACAGAAAATAACGCAGTTTACTACAAAAATGTATTAAACATGACTGAATATGACATATAAATGCTGAATAATATATAAAATGGCCTTAGGCCTTCTTATTGGAGCTCCCGGAGGGAAATAAGCACCTCCTCCTCAAAGATTAGCATACAATCAAAGGGTGCAACTCTGCTATTGTTGCCCCTGCATAGAAGACGTAGTTTAATGAAGGAGACTGCACTGTGGCTGAGTATGGATGAAAGACCCAAGCCAAATACTTAAAATTAAGCTCAAATCACTCCCCTTTGATCCCTTAAGCAAGCTGATCTAAAGAGAGGATGGAATTCCCACACAGGAATTCCTTGCACTAAGCAGTGCATCAACTCCGGCTAAACAGCTGAAGCATGCAAGTGGTCTCAAGACCAAAATGGCTGAATACATGAATGATCTCCCTTTGATGCTATGCCTTCCTTTTATCTTTGGTGAGCCTCCTCACCCCGGACCCCACACAATGTTGAGGTGACTGCTTCATGAAGCTTCCTCTTTCAAAACTGCGCTGCCCTAGCTAGCTTCCCTCCTCTCAGTGACAACACTGTTGACTTGGTCAACTGGAACCAATCCACCTGCAATGCCTCTGTTCACACCAAGGGATCTTCAATCTGGTTCTCATATGTGTGTCTAGGCTAATCCTTGTTCACATTGAGCTAGTTTACTTGAGTGTTTCCTTCCTCCTCAAGAATGAATGTTGACTTAGTCAAACTTGACTATGTCCCCATCTAATTTGTCCTTGTTCACACTTGGAAGTGTAAAACCAGCTCCTAAGGTGATATCCTTCCTTACTAAGGTGGAATTTATTCATAATTTTATTGTTCGTGGGCCTCCTTACCCATTTATTCCTCTCCTAGGTGAAAGTAGCAAAATCTAATATTCCAAATTGTTGTGTGCAAATTTTGGAATATTACAGTCCTCCCCTCCCAAATGTTGCTTGTCCTCAAGCAACTACAAGGATAATATTGAAGAGAATCCTCTTCTCCCCTGTAGCAACCTCATAAGATGGAAACCTCCAAAGGTCAAGGTGCTGGATCATCATCATATCTCCAAGTTGCCCCTCCCAAGTGTGTAAGCTATCTAAATAGCTGACATTATGTGATAGTAGAACATCCATGGAGGCAACAATGGGCTGTTTGAAGGTCCTCTTGGGGCATGAAGGCTGATATGGATTGGGATTCATCATCCCCATTTGAATCTCTCCCCCCCAAGCTATCAATTAAACAATATGAGCCACCCCCCAAAATGGTAACTCATGCAAATAATCCTCCACCTGAAGCTCCGACAAGGTAGGTGGGCTGAAATTCTGGCCATGGTAGACATAGTAGCCTACCCCACACTACTTTCCTCACTAATTAAGACAAGTGTAAAGGATTTTCTGGTCTTGGGATGCCATCATGTTTCCCTCAAATGGCAAGAAGGAAGCTAGACCTCCAAAGGTCCTTCTCCCAGCGCTGTGCATCAAGCTGGCCCAAACCATTTCATACATGATGGAAAAGAAATTACCACCATATGGTATCCCATCCATCTCATGGCCCTCCTCATTAAGAAACAAAGAGGTTGCTGTAGAGGCCATGTCTCCTCCCACGCTCCCTTTAGAGCATGCAATGCAGAAAGTGTGGGGATGCTCCTCCCCCAAGAAAACACCCACTTCATGTGTTCCTCCTCCAATCATGCTCCTCATATAGGCAATAATACTATCAGAAAATAGGATCATGATCAGCATCATAATGAGAGAAATATTGAAGGTTATATGTGGTGCTGGAAGGTACCAACAGTCTCCCAAGTGGTCACAATGCAGTTTTCCCCACTGCAGCTTCAGATAATGGTATGGCAAGTTGTCTCTTGAAAAATGGCTAGTTGTGTAAGTCACCTCATCTACCAGCAAGTAGTAAATGGCTGAGTGCATTAGCTGAGCATACAAGGGGTAACCAAACACTTGCCCCAAATAATATAGTAGATGGCTGTCTCCATGATGATAGCTGGCCAAAAATAGACCATGGAGCCTAAAGAAAAGCTTTCCCCTTTGTAGAGCAATGCACTCCAATGAAAAGGTAAGAGCATGCAAATATTGTATGGAACAATCAATAAATGCATAAATAGAATTCTTACCATGTGATGGAAGCAAGATGGTGACAAGATCCATAGATGAATCCTCCATAGTGGTATGGCATACCAATATGAAGAGGAATGAATCACATGCTCCATGAAAATCCTCCTTCTTATGCTTGGACATCCAAGTCAAGGAGAACATACCACAGCAACCAATGAGTCCATCCACCACTCTATCAATCTCACCTCCTCTATGCCCACAAAGTGCATCAAATATGAAGTGATCCTGGGAACACTCCATCAACAAGCTCATGCTCCAAAGTGATAGCGTTGTTGGCCTATGCAAATAGGCCCCTGCCAACTCATAAATACATTATCTGACATGTTATATGCCAAATACTCCTCCCATAATGTTGCCATCTCCTCCCATTGCAACATCATGCAAAATGCGAGAGCAAATCTGTCCTTGCCCTCTCTCAATCCTCCAAAGCAAAAAATGTCTTTGGTGCCTCATCATACCTCCATCATACAACTGATGCAGTGAAAAAAAAATGACCAAATTAGCATAATGCATCCACACTCCCTGCTGCCCCATGATGCAAGTACCCTGCCAAGTATCCTCCTCCCTCATACCCTTGGAAGAAGGATATGCCACATGATGGCCAATCTCTCTCAAGAGTAGCCAACGCAGTCTTGCCTCTTGCTGCCCGGTATCATAGAGTTGCAAGTAACTTTCCAGCTTCTTGCTCTCTATCCATATCCACCTATCCATCAATGAATGCCTCTGATCATTTTCCATCTTGGCACTCCTCCAAAAGAGGTTACTATCCTCCCATATCAGATTTTGCTCCTTACAATTCACGGGATGCTGAAATGAAACTCCTTGGAGACCTCCAAGAAAATATCTCTCATCAATGATTATCTTGAACCCATGAGAATCCAAGTGGCTTGAAGGCAAAGCCTTCTTGCTGCTACTTCTTGACATCGCTATAACCCTCCTCCAGGGTGTTCTGGCTATCTCAATTTGCTCCTGCATGAATTTGTTTGGAGCAAAGTTCACTCCATCCTCCAAGAATTCACACTCCAACCTTAAGGGTTGTGTGTAACTCATTAGTGATACATGAGGTTGATGGTTAAAATCTCCCTTGAACCCTTCAGGCTTGCACAACGCAGTGCCATCTTGCTACTCTACCTTAGCAACAATGTTTGATCTTGGGCCATATGAAAGCATATTTCCACCATTCTTAGAAATATTTGCTGCAGTAAGTAAAAGTGGAAATCTTCCCATACCTTGGTGAGATGCGGGAACCTCTTGTAGTGCTACAAGGGCTCCTTCCTTCCATGTCATGGCTGCTCCAACTTTTGGTGTATAAGGCTATGACAGCGCTGGTACTTGCCTCCTCCCATGGTGGTGTGGGCCTAATCTCCTCTAATATCCCTTCATCAAAGGTTCTGATTAGCTCTTGAGTGAACTCAATGAAAGAAGTCACTCTTGTGTGGCTTAAGTGACTGCACCACCAAGCATTGGATTCACCCTCTAGGTGCAGCGCTGCAACTTTTGCTGCCTCCCTCTCTTCCACTGGATGAATTAGGAAGAATGCCTCAAGCTTCCTTGCCGAAGCTCTTGCTATAATTGACCCATAAAATTTAGACAATAGGAATATATTTACTTTGATCTCTCCTTTGCTGCAAGGTCTTCTCTCTTCTTTCAGTTGAATAAACTGAGGAAAATCTAAGGTCTCTTTGAAAGCCCTAGGTTGGCACTTGTATTCTGCTAAATACCCACTCAGGATTTCATGCTCTAAGTGGTCTCCTTGCTCTTCACTCCATATATGAGAATAGGAAGTGCATGCATCTTCTTCTGCTTCTTGAAACCTTCTAGAGATCTCACTGCAACTCTCTCCTCCTTGAAACCCTCTTGGAGTTTCAATGCATTTCTCTTCTTATTTCTTCTTGGATCTGAAAATGGATAAGAGTAAGCTCATCCTCTCCATAATTTTTTTCTCCTCTTCTTCTTATATTTTGATTGGACCTGAAATCCACAGGTTGAGCCAAGATGGCAACTTTGATACCACTGTAATGTTCCAAATTGGGAACAACTACACTATGGGAATAATCTGAGTTATTACCAATGTGGAGCTTCAGAAAATCATGAGCTTGGAAATGTAGAGCAGCTCAATAGATGTAAAATAACATCACACCAGCAGATGAAATAACCTCAACAACAATATGATCAATATTCTCCTTCCCAGGTGGGGAAATGCAGCCATATAGAGCATAAAACAACTGTCTTCAGAAAATAACGATATACAAGTGAGAAATGGGACTTGGATCCCTTAGTATACATGACGTACAACTCTCATACAGAATTTTAGGTGAAACAAATCACTCTAGCTCATATAAACAGATCTCCCAAGTCTATGCAGCTAAAATAAGCCAAAACCCCATAGCCTAGCACATGCAGCAACTCCTGAAGCAAGGAATGCATTATTATAATGAGGGTTTCTGAAAAAAATGAATAAATAAGTCTGATATGATACTTGTATTAATCAAACAATAGAGAAATGGACGTTTAACCTCTTATACAACAAAAACAAGATACCCGGCAAAGGTTTATGACAAAAAGCATGTACAAAGTAGCACTGCAGAAAATAACACAGTTTACTGAAAAAATGTATTAAACATGATTGAATATGACATATAAATTCTGAATAATACAGAAAATGGCCCTAGGCCTTCTTATTGGAGCTCTCGGAGGGAAATAAGCACCTCCTCCTCAAAGATTAGCATACAATCCAAGGGTGCAACTCTGCTGCGGCTGCCCCTGCATTGAAGACGCATTTTACTGAAGGAGACTGCACTGTGGTTAAGTATGGATGAATGGCACAAGACAAATACTAAAAATGAAGCTCAAATCACTCCCCTTTGATCCCTTAAGCAAGCTGATCTAAAGAGAGGATGAAATTCCCACACAGGAATTCCTTGCACTAAGCAGTGCAACAACTCTGGCTAAACAGCTGAAGCATGCAAGTGGTCTCAAGACCAAAATGGATGAATACATGAATGATATCACTTTGATGCTATGCCTTCCTTTTATCTTTGGTGAGCCTCCTCACCCCGGACACCACACAATGTTGAGGTGACTTCTTCATGAAGCTTCCTCTTTCAAAACTGCGCTGCCCTAGCTAGCTTCCCTCCTCTTTGTGACAACGCTGTTGACTTGGTCAACTGAAACCAATCCACCTGCAATGCATTTGTTCACACCAAGGGATCTTCAATCCGATTCTCATATGTGTGTCTAGGCTGATCCTTGTTCACATTGAGCTAGTTTACTTGAGTGTTTCCTTCCTCTTCAAGAATGCATGTTGACTTAGTCAAACTTGACTATGTCCCCATCTAATTTGTCCCTGTTCACACTTGGAAGTGTAAAACCAGCTCCTAAGGTGATCTCCTTCCTTACTAAGGTGGAATTTATTCATAATTTTATTGTTCATGGGCCTCCTTACCCATTTATTCCTCTCCTAGGTGAAATTAGCAAAATCTAATATTCCAAATCGCTGTGTCCAAATTTGGAATATTACAGTTTACCTCTACATTTTTAACATAGTTTCCACCTTGATGAGAATCATGACCTCAAAAGGAGAACTCTAGCCCTAAAAACCCATATTTTGGATGTAATATTCCTAACTAGCCCAAGCTAGTAGGAATATTCAATGTCATTTTATTTTTATGTTTTATGAATAAAATGTAAATGAGGACAAATAAAAAAACTCCTAAACATGTGAATAAATCAATGCCCAATGTGAACAGAGATTAAATCAGGGCTTGCTCAATAAAATCCACTTGTATGTGAAACAGGTTCAAGCTGTTTGAATGGGTCAACAGGGCCAAATCATAATGCAGACCAGGTACAATGAACCTCCTAGATGATTAGCGCAGTCCCATGAGGAGGTCCTCCATGTGAAAAGGGATAAATGAATGAAGGTGGTTTAGGGTTTTGCAAACCCTAATCTTACATAAATAAGGAGAAGAATCAAGGAGGGGTTGTTGAGTAATTTTCATTTTAGAGGTTGCTGAAGCAACTCCATTTCTCTGCGCTGTTTAGCAAGAGAAAGAGAGGATTTCCTGTTTAGGAATCCTCCCTCCTTCGTTGAGCAGCTCTTGGAGGAGATTGTGCTGAAGTGGTCCACTATCTGAAATTTTGGCCAAGCTCCATCTCTCTTGACAGTGTGATTCCTGTTTAGGAGTTTTACTATTTAGAGATTTGTAGCAAGTGGAATCAGATCTATTTAGATCTGAATAATTCTATTGCATCTTTTCAGTGGAGAAGTAATCTAAATCACTAGAAGGAGTGTAATACATGATTAGAGCTCCATATCCTTATATTGGCATTAGGCCAAAGTGTATATTACCATCATATGCACAGTTCCTTGAGGAAAATGCATCCTTTTTGTAGGAGAAGTTGCAGTGGGGGTTTTGCTTCAGATTGGAGGAGAGATCTCCGGTGAAAAGGGTTCTTTTCCGTTCACTATGGTGATCCATAGATTGGACAACCAATATATGTTTATTTCAGATCTGATCTACTGTGTAACATGCTCTTCAGAAATTTCTGAATTTTACTGCAGATCCATGGAGTAGATCTCAGATCTATTCAGCGTTCTTCACTTCAGCTGAGATCCCCAAGGGGAATGTACTTAAAAGCTATTTTTGCATATAGATATCATTATGATCTGATGTTTTGTACTCTGATCTATTATATATCTGTAATATAATGTAATACTGCTGCATATTCCTATAGATTTCATTTTCTGGTTCATCCTGCAGTTTCTTATGCTATAATGTTGGGTTTTTGAGGCATTTCTTCATGTATAGATCTGTATCTTCTCATGTAAAACCATTGAATCATATTCTAAGCTTTATATACTGATATACCTACATAAACTCACTAAAACCTTCAGAAAATCACGCTGTTGAAGCTTCAATCCAATCTGCATACTTTAGGTCATGGGGAATTAGGGTTTTTCTTGACTAGTTGGGAAGGAGGAACTGTTTAACATAGAAAAACGCATTTTTTTTTGCTGAAATTTTGTATTGAGGTTCCATATAACCCTAGTTAACATATCCCAGAGCTATTTCCCTCATTCTTACGCAGATTTCCTAATACATCCATTTTAGTGCATAAATCCTCATTTTTCCCCACTATTGGATGAAGGGATTGAGCATATTTCTTGATTATGTAGTTCCAGATATTTATCTGTGTCTATTACATTTGTTTCAAAGCTTATTCTTCAATGTAGTACCGTTATACAGTTTTCAGATTGCTGTAGTCCCTTATTTCGGCAGTTTCCAAGGCAACTAGGTGTGGGAGATCTGTTTAACCCACCTAGAGTAATTTTTTTGAAGCCTCCTCTTGTATTTCGGTCTTATATACTTTTATATAAGTAATCAAAGGGCTTTTCTGAGTTGCTGTAGCATACGTTCCTGAAAAATGCATTTTTCAGGCATGTATTACTGAGAAATCCCTTTAGGGGATATTACCCTTCGACAAAGTTCTATAGAGAGAGTCTGTACAGGGCCAGATAGCCTCTGGATCTCACTCTCTTTTCAGAGGTGACATATCCAGTAAATTCCCCTACATTCAATATCTGGAATAGATCCAGTTGTTGATTGGTAATGTTTCCGAAAAAGGATTCTCATTTGCTGGATTCATGAGCAGTTCCCGATTTGGAACATTACAGTGGTATCAGAGCATGATCTCTGGCTCAGCCTGTGAGATCATATTTTCAGAGCCAGTGAGAAGGGAATAACAGAGAACATAAGTTGGAGAAGATGAGCTTTGTTTCATCATTTTTTAGATCCATGAAGAAACTCCCTGTTAGGGTCCCGTGATTTGGCTGATTGGCAAGCCAAATGACAGTGTAACATCAAACCAATCTTTGGAGCCCAAGGACCTAACCTTCCTGGACTTAGAGATGGATCTCTCTATATGTGTAAGGGATATTTGTGTGTTCTGCTTATTGTGTTATGATTTTAGGCTAGTTATGAAGTAGGTTTTTTGGTTTTGGTTTTTAGGTTGTGAGTGATGAAACTGATCAAAGATATAAGATAGGTAAAAATATGTCAGATCAACTGGGCTATGGGGTCGAAAAGGTCAAGAAAGCTATCAGATGGTGATACAAGGCTGTTGAAGGGCCGATTTGATTCGAGGTAAAAAGGATCTTTGGGCAAAATGGAACAAAATGGACATCAATTTTGGGAACAACAAAGGATTTCAAGCATAACTAGTTTAATAGCTGACATAAACATGGTAGGGAAAAACATTAATCATGAGAAATGTAACTATAAGCTAATCAATACATAGAAATAAATATTCAAGCCATGCATAGAGGTATATAACTCTCTAACTTTGAGAAATGACTATCAGACTTTAGGGAAATACACTTAAGAGAGACAAACAACTCAAAACACTATGCCGGAACGCCTAAACACATTACTTCAAGTTATTGGGCACTTTGAAAACAAGATTGCATAGTCTTAGGCAAAGGGCAAGATCGAAACAAGACCTCCTTGGTTCAACAAATGACAATCTAATCAGTCGAAGAGAAATTTCATGGACGGAGCTATGGCTAGCCATTGGTAAGCAGGGCGTATCGTAAATCATATTTAACATGCATAGAACCATGAATGAAATAACAACAATATCCTTAAGTTATTAAAGAGCAAACAAGAATTCTTTAATGTGACTAAGGAAGAAGAAAACATGGAAGCTATGAAGAAACAGGAAATTTGAGGTGCCTCCAAGGGCATGTCTCAAATTTGTTCTCTATTGATCTATAGCAAGCAAGAAACATGGATTCATGAATGAAAACTAGAAAACAAAACAAAAAAAGAAACACTATACCATTCTACCAAGTCATGGAATCCAACAACAATCCTATTTCATCATCTAAGAACATCCAAGAGACTATACAAGAGCACGAGACAAGTATTTCTTCCAAATCTTATATGACCATATATTTCTTCTATCATCAAGTTCAGCCTTGTTTACATTGAAAGTCTTTGGAATATATAGGCTCAAGTGCGGAAAACCTCTTAGTTCAATTAGCACTCTCATTGGCCTATTCAAAATATCTAAACTTGTCCTTGAGGCTTTGCAAAGCCCAAGGCACAAAATATCTCATAAAATATCTAAAAAATGCTAAAAAATGGAATTAAATTGACTTTTCATAACTTCTCATGTGCAAAAATAGCTAAACGCACATGAGGAAAAAGCAGATTTTAAAGGTTCAAATTTTACAAAAATACTCAAAATTTACATCAACAAAAGGTCCCCTGACTTTCCGGCAACTTTTTGCAGCCTTCCCGATGTCGAAACGAGGCTCATGATAGCTCATTGGAAAGCTCTGAGTGTCTACTTTCTGGAAAAAATGAAATTTTCTCAATCTGATGCCTGGAAGTCCTCCAAAAATAGGACTGTGTGTAAAAAACCAGAAAATAGAGTTTGCTGATAGAGCGGGCAGAGTGTAGAAAAAGTGGACATTTTTTGCCATTTCGGAGGCGTGAATGATCTTTAAATGTCCTGAAAATCACTGAGTGTGTGCTCCTAAAATTATGGCATCCAATGATACCATTCTCCTCCATTGATGATCCTCCGAAATGAAAAGGCGAAGCCCATGAGTTTTAGCCAAAAACTCAAAAATGCCAAAAAACCAAAACATGTCAAAAATTTCCCAAATTCGGTGAGCATGACCCTCAAGGGTTCTCAGCAACATGCTGCGAAGAAGAGACCAAAATCTGAATTCATAATGTGTCCTTTCTCACTTTCCTTGCCGGGCGCTTCCCTTTAACCTTCTTTAGCTTGTCTTGAGCAGCCTTTAACTTGCGTCGGGCAAACTGATTTAACTTTTTGTAATGCTTCGTCATTCTCCTTTGAAGGTCTAGGTCCCTATTTTCCCTCTCCAACTTCTTCTCCAAATGGTCATTGACTCTCTCAAGCCACTCCTCCTTATTATTTTCTATCTCTTGTTCAAACAATGCAGTGAGAGGAGTGGATTGGAGAAGGGCATTTTCCTCTTCTTTTTGCTTCTCAAGGGCCCTTTTAAGCCCCATGGTTCTATGCATCTTTCGCTTAGGCTGATCATCGCCTTCACTTTCATCAAATTCGCCCATGAGCTCTTCCAACCTTGCTTGGGTTTTGGAGGCCTCCTTCTTGTACTTAGTCGCCCGTGTCTCATAAACAACCATATGGACACTCATTTGCCTATTTTGGATTTCTAGAAAATGGTTGAAATTCCTTGCCCTATGAAGATCATCCTTCAATGCATCAATTTGGCCTTCTCTTTGGATCAAGAGGTTTTCTAGAATGCGGGACTCATTATCACTATCATCGCTTTGGATAGGGATGATATCGAATGCACTCTCCTGTTCATGACTTCCTTCCATCTTTCCCTTCCCCTTGCTTTGGGTGGCTATTCTTGTGCTCTTCCTCCTAGGCAAATCAATGAAAGGCTTCTTTGGAAATTTACCTTTGCTTCGGAGAGCCCTTGTCACATTTGGAGTGACCACTCTAGGCATTCTTTTCTTTGCTGTCCGGGGCTTAGCCTTTTTAGGAGAAGAGAGCATGACACCTTTACCTTTGTCATCTTGTTGAGTCTGCTGCTCTTTTTGAGGAAGCTGCTATGCATCTTGAGGAGGCTGATGTGTGTCCTCTTTAGGCTGCCCTTCATCATCAGTCTACTGCCTTTGCTGCTTTGTCTCATTTTTCTGTAGCCCTTGATCATCATCCTTATGCTGCTGCCCTGTCTCAACCTTGCTGTCATGCTGCTGTTCAGCATCCTCTTCTTCCTCTCCTTGTTGCTGTTCATCACCCTCTTCTTCCTCTCCTTGCTACTTTTCATCACCACTGTGATGTTGTTGTGTGTCCCTATAAGGTTGCTGTTCAGCCTCATCATCTGTTTGCTTTTCAAGCTGCTTCCCTTCATCATAAATGCATCAGCAGTAGAATGTGATAAGCATAGATTCGGAAGAATATTCCCTCACAATTAAAGTACTTCATGATAATCTTCATGAGGGGGGCGAAGCTAGCTAAGAGGTATGAGAAAGGGAAAATAGCAGGACAAGCATCTCTGTGTTCAGGCTTTAGAAATGGCTTGTAATCATCTAAGTCCAAATGGCTTTGTTTAAACCATTTCTCGCCAATATAGGGGATTTTAGTGGCCTTGGAGAGGGATCTTGGGGAGAACTTGAAGTCAGGCCTACTAATTGGAAATGTTTATCTCTAAACCTCAAAGCGCACAGATGTGTTAAAGGAGAGAAACTCTTCACTTCTTGCACCCTTTGGCAAAAATCTAAGCATCCCACCTCATGGAAATTGAACAATACTGAGGGGTGGGCATTCACCTCTTCGGTGGAAATAGGTTCATACCTTTTGTGCAATCCACTCCTACTATCTTGCCTGGGAGGCATCTTGTCTTGGATGTGCTCCTACAAAACCAAACTGCCTGTTGTTCCTTGAGAAACAATTCCTTGCTGTGTACAGGAATCCGTGCTCAAGACATTAAAGATTATGTCACAAAATATATATTTCTGTCTTTGTTTATTAAACCTTCAAATATTAATGATATATTTCCCAAATATAAAATCTTTATAAGTTCTGCAATGCCATGTTCCCTTTATATTGAAGTGAGCGAATGAAAGATGAAGAAGAAAAGGATTTTAATTTTCCATGCTGCTTAAAACAGAAACTACCATCAAAAAATCCTGAAGAAGTGAATAACAAATAAGCTAAAATAGATGAGCGCCCATTAAGAATATTTAACTCTTAGATACATAAATATCAAGAGACCTGCAGCTCTAATCACTCTACTTTATTCACAGATATGGAAATGAAATGGAAACCAAGAAAACTCTTCAACACACATGGAATAATGGAAACTTGCAAAACTTTTTCATTCATTCAATATTGTTCAGTACAAAATTAGCTTTCAAGGTCCAAAACTCGGAACCTTCTTTCTTCTTCAAAATGTATTTAAATACAATATGAACCAAAATGGTTTCCAGTTATAAAACTGATTCCAACTAACTCTAACTGCTTAAATACTCTCTGTAGTGGAGGTACATGCCTCGGAAACATTTTATTACATTTACATGACTTCATTTAAAACATAATAAAAGATGATAAATCCTAATCTAAGGGAACTGATGTTCCTGAAATAGTGGCTGACTCAATGACTATTTGTGGCTGAACGACTACTTGTGGCTGTTTTACTGGAAATCCCTTTTCTGTGTCAATAGAAAATTTCTTACATTCTTTCCAGAGTTTATCTGGAGTTATCGGAGCGTTCTTATAACGAAGATATTCCAGTGTAAAGGCAACAACTTGACTGTGAGTAAGATTACTTGTGAAAAATGTCTTCACCATCCATAGCAGAAGGAAATGCCTTTGTAAGAAATTGAATACTGTTTCTCCCTTCAATATCTGTGTCTTCTCATGCCGGCCATCTGCTCTGCCTGTTGCAAATATCAATTGATCCTCATAAAATTTCCAGGACATAATCTCCCCTCCCTCCTTCCAGCATGAGGGCAAACCTGTTCTTGTCAACTTGTCAAACGAAATATCAAATTTCTTAATTATCTCCTTAATTCCCTGCAACCGTTTCTCTGAGACCTTTAGAAGGTCATTTTTGATGATCATTTTATTTACCTCTTCAGCATAGAAGTACCTATCCTGTATCCCCATATCTCTCAACTCTTCATCTATCTTGGCATTAATAAAATTTATGAATTTTTTGGCCCAATTCGATCTTTTAATAGCAGCCTGATTCTCCGATAATAGCTTCTTTTCATGCTCTGAAACAATGTTCTTCTCTCTGGCAATTATATTCATGGAATCCCATTTTGACTGCATTTCTGAAATGATCTCATTCTAGATGAGATCCTTAGCTTTGATAAGGGAAATATTTCCCTTTAATTTCTCCTTGAGCTCTTTGATTTCATCCTCAGCTTTTTGTAGCTTCTGCTCGTTCTCATTTGCTTTTCCTTCCCATCCTTGCATCATCTTGATAACTGTGGCCAATTCTGACTGGGCTTGTTTACAATCTCTTTCCGCCATCTTTAATTCTGTGTTTAGCTGAACAACCTGGGCTTGAGGATCAGCTCCACCTGCAGAAAAATCAAAAGTACAAGTATGGTTCTCGATTTGATTCTGTAAGGTTATAGCAGTCTGCTTTACCTTATTGAGTTCTTCGCCCTTCTTCATCAACTACTGTCTTAATTCCTCTTTTTCCTTTTCAACCTCAGCTACTTCGGCTGCCAATGAGTGCTCTGTAGCTGGAAATTTCAACTTTTTCCTTAATGATGATATTTCCGCTTCTGCACTTTTCATCAGCTTCTGAACTGCGGCTTTATCATTTGGATCCACGCCGATTTTCATAATAATCTTCTTCAGCTCTTCATTCTGAGTTGTTAATGCCCTGGCGTTTGCTTTCTCCATTTTGCATTGTTTAATGACCTTTGCCAGCATGTTTTCAGTCTTGACTGCTGTAGCATTGGTCTTTCTCAAATCGTTTACAATCAGCTGACCAGTCTGCATGTGAAGATTCATTTTGTCCCACAAGGGGATTTTTTTAACATCCATGACAATATTTAACTCTTTAAAGCTGCCTGAAGGTCCAAGGGACATTCCTGTCGGATGTGACAGAGCCATCTTAAACTGATCTTTCTCCAAATCCATCACAGTCAGCAATCTGGTTTGGTCAGCAGGTATATTGTGCTCTGCTTGTGCTTCTATATTGGCCTTTATCCTTTGGTTCCTTTCCTCAATCTGTGTGAACACTTGCTTCATGGAGGAAGCCTTTTCCAAGTGAAGTTCCTGTCTATTAGGAGATGAAGGGCAATCTTGTTCTTCATTGACCTGGAGAGTAAAACTAGGTGAATTGGAGGAATGGTCTTCTACTAGTTTAGTCCTTTTTTCCTCTTGGGGCTCCTCATCATCAATTTCAATAACATCCTCTCTACCTCTTTTTCTCATTCTTTCCAAAATTGCAAGTGTTTGAATACTGATCTTTGTTGAACTTGACCCTCCTGGATTAGCCAGTTTCTCCAAATCCGGTTTACTTACATGAGTAAATGCAGCATACCCATTCTCGACCCTTTTTTGAGAAATTATTCCATGTGGATCATAGGGCCATTTCTCTCCCAACAACAACTACATCCCTTCCAATATTTTTGATACCTCTTCAAAATCTTGTCTTGTATTGACAACAAAAGGGCCTACACTCATAGGCAACTTGTACATCAATCCTTTCTTCATGGGCAGAAAATGAACTTGATCTACATTAAGAATTTTCCTTATAAACTCCAAAGCAAAAAGTCTCATGGGAACAAAGGTTGGGAGCCTATAGGGCTCAATACTAACTCCATACAGTCTTATCTCAGAGTAATCTTCAAAAATAAACCAATCTCCAAACTTACAATTGGGTCCTAACTGTAAGAACTCCTGGGCCTTAGGCAGAAAGCATGGGGGAAGAGTTCCATTTAGAATTTTATAAGAAGTAGTCATGAAATGGTCAGTAAATTCAAACAACCCGGCTTCGTTCTCTTCTTTCCTAACCATATCGGTCCAAAGCAGAACTGACTGCTTATTCTTATTACTATCCATTATATTTAAACCAACACTCATGAACTCTTCAACATTTTGATATAAAAATAAGTAGACTACCAATGATGGAAATCTGAAAAAACCTGTTAGAGGGAAGGCGATCAATTGGGAGTTTACTACTTCTTGCCAAAAAGACGGGATGTCTAGCACCACACCTGGTTTCATCATCATAGTGAACATTCCCAAGACTGCTTTATCAATTTCATGATCATCATCTCTTCCCAAAATTTCCATAATGCAGCTAAGAACCGGCCTGTACTGAACATTGAACACCTCCAAACTGAACTTTCCTGCTTCAAATTGAGTTTTCTCTGGACTTAGTATCAAAAACGACATGCAGCGATTAAACTCTTCATTTGAAAGCTCCTCGAAATACTGAACCAACGAATCTTCAGAGAACTGCAATGGAGACTCATCTTCTGGAAAACATAATGCTTGACGCATTAATTGTGTTGAAACCTGCAGGATATTTTCCCCCTGAGAATTCATAACGAAACACTTGCCAGGGTACATGGACGCAACTAACCAAGAAATGAATTCGGGGAAGAAATGAGTTTTCGGAACACAAGTAGACAACACACCTGAAATTTTCATAGCAGAAAACACAGGGGACTTGTCAGTGTTCAGGGTTACTTGGTAATGCAATAGGGGGTGGTTGACGGATGACACGGTATCATGAACATCCTTCTCGCTATCTAGGAGGGGACTGAGACTTGATGAACCAGACAATGATGTTCGCTTGGCCATGGCTGACAGGAATTCGAAAGCAATTCACGAGGCAATGGGTAATGCAAAGGTGGCGGGACGCGGTTAAACAGGGCAAACAGTCACAAATAAATCAAAACGGAACGGGAGAATCCTTTTATAGGCTACGGAAACCATAATAAATGCAGGAGTGACGCGGAGAAACAGTTGACAGTGGATGACAGTTGTCTTCCATCTCGGCTGATGACGGCGGGGGGTCTGTGAGTACGACGGAGAATTTCTATCCATACCCCCCGTAATTAATCAGAACCGTTGATCACCAGATTTCTAAGATCTGACTGGTCAACTGCGGGGGGTCGGGATTTGATAACCGACGGGCTAATTCACCCCTCGCAATTGCATACCCATAAGCTTCTCTGTATGATTGCGACTTCCGCTCGGGAATTTGCTCGGGCTTTAACCTTAATATATATATATATATATATATATATCAACCTAAGGTTGACGCCCGCTTCATGTATATAAATAAAAATGGAAATACATTGCATTCCTCTCTTTTTTATGCTAAAGTATTAAAAACTTCATACTATAGCATATTTTCAAATTCTTATTTGTCTTTTAATTTTTTCATTTTAAAATTTCAAAATGAAATATAAAAAGGATATGTAGATAATCATCCACAACATCTGGCTCCACCTGGGGATAGTGTTTTTACCACGAAACACTAAGAACCTGCAGATTAGTGGCTTCACCTCGGGCATGGAGTCACATATTGCTTGATGAAAATGTACAATGACCACACCGGATATATACAATGATGAACCAGCAACTGCTTAATGTCGGAAATAATGCTTGAGATATTGCCCGTTCACAGGCATATCCAGCACTTCTCCTTCCAGATTTTCCAACATGAAAGTATTATTTCCTCTGACTTCATGAATTTTGAATGGGCCATACCACAAGGGATCAAATTTACCATGTTTGCCTTTATCTTCCCTTCGTGTATCCCATCTCAATACTAAATCTCCTTTCTGAAACAAAACTTCTTTTGCCTTTTCTATCAAATATTGCCTTCATCTTCTGCTGATAAGTGAGCAAGTTGTCCCGAACTTGATTTCTGTTTTCACTCAGTTCCATCACATTGTTCATTCTCCTTATCATAGCATTTGGTTCAGCTTGTGCATCTTGAAGAAAATAAATCACAGGTTTTACCAATTGTGTGGGGAATAAAGCTTGAGTGCCATATACGAGCTCATAAGGAGACTTTCTAGTAGACCTCCTTGCAGTCATCCTTGTTGCCCACAGGGCAAAAACTAACTTCATATCTGAATTCTTTTGATTCTCACTGATTGTTTTCTTCAAAATTCTTACCAATGTTTTATTGGAGGATTCTGCTAATCCATTTCCCTGCGGATGATAAGCTGTAGAATGCGACAATATTACATTGTACGTTTGAAAAAAATTAATAAACCTGAGTGAACTGAAAACCTGGGCATTATCTGTCACAATCTTTACTGGGAATCAAAACCTGCTGAAAATATTCTCTTCCAAAAACTTCATAACAACCAAATCATTTGCTTTCCTGGTGGGAATTGCCTCCACCCACTTGGTAAAATAATCTGTAGCAGTAAGGATCCACTTAAACTGCCCACTGGATGGTGGATTGATTTCTCCAATGAAATCCAACCCCCATTGTCTAAAAGGTTCTTCAATAAAAACTGGGAGAAGAGGTAATGGAGCTAGATTTTTCTTCTCTGCAAATAATTGGCATTTTTGACAACTTTTGACTGTTTTGTAAACATCAGAAAATACAGTCGGCCAATAGAAACCTGATTTGAATATTTTATGAGAATTTACCTTCCAGCTATAATGCCCTCCACACAAGCATTCATGATATTCTCTCATCACTTCTGAAATTTCTTCCTCTGTAAGACATAACAGCAACATACCAGCTGGATCCTTCCAATATAACTTTGTGTCGATTATGACATAAGGCTGAGCCTTAAGTTTCAGAGCCCTGTATTTAGCTCTATTAATTGAAGGGGGACATGAAATAAAGCATAAATAATGTACGATATCCTTATACCATTCTGAACAGAGAAATTTATATTTAATTGCTGTCTTGGATTGATTATCAAGCGTTTCTCCATCGGCTTCTTCTACAGGGGCCAACAAATTGATTCCAAACGCTTGAAAGTTGGATTTTGTCAATAATTTGGCCAATCCCAATCCTTTAACCAGCTTGGTTGGTTTTACATCCAAATCATACTCTTGAATTTTGGCAATCCATTTTCCCCTCTTACCTTCCACATCGCTTTGTACTAACACGTCTTTTACAGCTGAATTAGGAACGCACGCTAAGATCTGAGAATGAAGGACATGAGTTCTGAAAGCTTTCAGTGCTTTTACCAGAGCGTACACCTGTTTCTCCAATATATTATAATTCAATTCTGCATCTCGGAGAACTTTACTGAAATATGCAACTGGTTGTTCCTGCTTTTCTTCATTTCTCTGCAATAACGCGGCTGCAATAGTTGAGGGGGAAGCAAATGAAAAAATTTGAAACGGTTTCAAATAATCTGGACTAATTAGAACATGTGCTTCCTTTAAAGCCTCTTTGATTCTCTGAAAAGATTCCCTCGCTTCCTTGTCCCACTTCACCTCAGCGTTCTTTTTTAACATGTCTGTTATCTTTTTAACTATTTCTGCATAATTAGGGACAAACCGCCTTAGAAAATTAATTTTTCCGAGAAAACGCTGAATATATTTCTTACTTCGCGGCAGAGGAATTGACTGAATGGCTTCGACCCTCGCTGGATCAATCTTCACTCCTTCCTTTGAAACAATGTGGCCAAGTAATTTACCCTCCTCCAGGGCAAACAAAGACTTTTTAGGATTCAATGATAATCCAAAATTTCTACACTTCATGAAGGCTTTCTGCAAATGCTGTAAATGCACCTCGTTAGATTTCGAAAAAATTGTGACATCATCTAAATAAACCACCACAAACTCGTCTCCCACAAATGTGATATCCATCGCCCTCTGGAATGTGGCCCCTGCATTCATCAGGCCAAATGGCATTCTGGCGTACATGAAAGTTCCCCAAGGCGTAGTGAAAGCGGTTTTCTTCTGATCTTCCTTCTCCACAGCTACCTGGTTGTACCCTGAAAACCCGTCTACCATAGACAATCTATAAGCACCGGTCACTTTCTGTAGGACAAAATCCATTTTCGGCAAAGGATAATTATCTTTCAAAGAAGCCCTATTCAAATTCTTGAAATCTACGCATAGCCTTATCTCTCCGTTTTTCTTTCGGACAGGTACAAGATTAGAAACCCAATCTGAATACCTGAGTGGAACGATTATCTTGGCTTGCAGCAATTTCTTTATTTCCTTTTTGATCGGGGCCAACAGCAAAGGGTTAATCTGCCTAAGCTTCTGTTTATGTGACTTGACTCCATCCTTGAGTGGAATTTTGTGCTGTATGATGCTCTTATCATATGTTTTCAAATCATCATACGACCAAGAAAATACATGTTTAAATTGTTTGAAAAACTCTACATACCTTTCCTTATATTCTTTCGGGATCCCTTTGAACAATTTAACCATTTTAGGCTCCAATTGAGTACCCAAGTTGCAATCTTCCACCTGCTCGTCTTGATTCATTTACTTTTGATTCACGGCCACGTCATTAGCCCCGAATAATCTTTTGAGAGGTACTAGGCCTCTTGGCAAGATATTATCTTTCAATTGAATAATTTCTTGACCACCAATCTTCTTTTTAAGAGTCTCACCATCCAATTCATCTTCATCACTTTCCAAATCAATCTGATGATATTCAAAATCTTCAGTCATCAACAGGAACTGTTTAATCTGCTCATCATCTTCGAAGACCTGCCAATGTTTAATATTGTCAGGAATCGAAGGTCTATGTCTCATCTCTATTTCATACCTTAGTTTCAAGCTGATAGGAGGCTTGAATGTACTTGCCGCAACAGCCAAAGAATCAGCCAGTATATTCTCTTCTCTTGGAACAAACTGCAAATTGAATGCTTCGAAATAATTTTCAATCAGATCCCATACTTCATTCCGGTATGCTTGTAACCTGGGATGCTTGGTTTGGCATAAATTCTTGATCTGTCTTATAATTAACTCTAAATCTCCAAACACAGTCATAGATTTAATTCCCATCTTCTTAGCTGTCTGCAAACTAATAATTAATGCCTCATATTCTGCGACATTATTAGTGGATTCGAACTCCAATTTGAAAGAAAAAGGTACAAGATTACCTTCCGGAGAAACAAAGATAAAACCAGCTCCCGTACCTTCTTTGGAAAACGCGCCATCAAAATAACACTTCCACGGCTTCTCTTAATGTAGTTCCTTATGTACTGTTGCTAAATCGATCTTCCCTTGAGATTCTTCAGCAAATTCTGCATCCTCATGTAACATGAAACAAGACAGGTCATCCTTCTCCTGGCCATAAATTGGTGAATTGCTTGCATCTTTCTTGGTAGCAGTTTTTTGAAATCTAGTCTCTCTATACAGTCTTCTTTCTTCACCATTGAAAATGGGAATAATAGCATATGTAAAATCCAGTTTCAAAACTCCCCCAAGCTTTGCCCCCCATGATCTAGATAGTAACATACCAAACCTGGCTGGAATATCTGCCACTAGAACATCCATCATAATACTTTTGGCTGGGATTTGAGCCAATGAAACAACCATATCTTTAATAAGACCTACGCATTTAACCCTCTTTGAGTCAAAGGAATAAAGATCTCTGTATGGCTTGGTGATTTGTAAATTTAACTCCTTCATCACACTCAACGGCATCAGATTGTGTGATGCGCCAGAATCTAGCATACAATTGTGCAAAACGAAATCATGCAAGAGAAGAGATATATAAAAAGGAGGAACAGACGAATCTACCTCTTCCACATGAGGTCCAAATGTCACCACGGGCTTTTCTTCCCACAGATTCACTGTATCACTCACTTCGTCAGGTTGAGACAGATTGATAAATTCAGCGATTTCTTTCTTGTAACCCGGTGTTTTAATTAGTTCAAGAAGAGGTACTGGTATTTTCACTTTTTCTAACTCTTTCGACAAGCTGAAAGTTTGATTTGATTTTGTCAACTTTTCAGGTTCTTCTTGATCTTTTTTGGAATTTAGATTCTGATTAGAAACCGTAACCACTTTCTCCAAAATGTTAGAATCTTTAACTTTCATCTGGGAATTTTCTGCTTGCTGCTTCCCTTTCTGTAATGGAGTCACCATCGGAGTAGGTGCTACTTCTAATTCCTTTTCTTCATTATCTTGCGTCCTCAACCTCTTTTTTGACCTCAAATCATACTTTTTATGCAACTCAGATTGCATAAAGTCTGTGAATTGTCTGCAGTAATCATCCATCTCTTCTTGATCGAATGAGAGATCAACTTCTTCCTCTTCCTTCTCCCCTTCTTCATCAAATTCTTCTTCTGTTTCATCATCTTCCATATACATAGCAGATATCTGGGCATCATCTTCTCTCTCGTCATCTTCATCTGCTGGACGGGACGGGGCTGCTTCGATGTACAAAGGTGCTTGCACCTGATCTTGATCTTTTCTTTCTCTTTGTAGAATTTGCAGGGGCTGTTTTTTAAATTGGGGATTAAAAACACCTCTATTCTGTCTTGCAGGCTTACTATCTATTTCCAACTTTACCAATTTATTTGAAAGATTTTTTATGACCTTAGACATGTCTTCAATTCTCTGATCTTGAGCTGAGGCTTCTTCTTTAGCCTTTCCTTTATCTGAAACTTTACCAGCAGCGGACATGTTAGCTTCAATCTCCAAAGCATCAGTTTGAATCTGTTCCAACGTAGGAGACCTTCTTTCCCTTAGAGTGAAACTGAATTCTGGTTCAAACGCACCAGCAAAAACAACCCTTGCTCCAATAGGAGGAGGTTTCATTTCAACAGGCAAACTATTATACAATTTGTTAAATCTTTTAACAAAATCATTCATATTTTCGTCAAATTTCTTCTTGATTGCATTAAATTCTGTCAAAGAATAACCGTGGTCCCTTTTTTCGCCCCATCTCTCAATGAAACGTCTTTCCAAAGCATCCCAATCATTAATGGAACCATTCGGTAACCCTTTAAACCATTTCCTTGCCTCTCCATTTAGAGACTGAACAAAGAGTCTCATAACAACATCCAAATGTTCAACGTTTAAATTCTCTGCAAAAGTGCAGAACAAAATCTAGGGAGTAACTTGAGATACTCCTGAGGCAAATCATGAAGTGGTTGTGGTAGATTTAATGGTGCGTATCTGTTCATCAAGAAAGCAGGGGCTGCAGGAACTGCCATGTTTACGCCCGGGTTAACTGCTCCTTGAGCGGGGGTAAAATGAATACCAGTTGTGGGAAAAGATGAATGAGGTGAAGCAACTGATATAGGAATTGGACTGTGAACGATCGCAGAAGAGCTGGAAGCTGTATGGGGCTGAGTTTCTATAAAAGGAAAAGACACAAACTCCAAAGATTTATCTTCTAATGTGGGTTCTTGAAAATGGATGGGTGATGGTGATGATTCTTCTTCCGAGAAAATGAGTTTCTTGGAAGCTTTCTTGGATGAGAAAATGTGTGAACTGCTGCCAGGTGCGAGTAGTGTAGTTTCAGGTGTATCTAATATTTTTGGTTTCTGGCCCTTCTTTGAAACAAGCTTCTCAGGATTTGACAAAACGGGAACTGTTTGTTGAGAGGTATCTGACCTCGTGTGAGGTTTCTTGGGAGCCAGAGCTATTTTCAAACAATCACAACGTATTATTTCCTCCTCTCTGAACAACCAGAGGAAATGTAAAACAAAACCCAGGGAATAACTTTGACTCTTCGTTCCCCGGCAACAGCGCCAATTAATGTTGTTCCTTGAGAAAACAATTCCTTGCTGTGTACAGGAATCTGTGCTCAAGACATTAAAGATTATGTCACAAAATATATATTTCTGTCTCTGTTTATTAAACCTTCAAATATTAATGATATATTTCCCAAATATAAAATCTTTATAAGTTCTGCAATGCCATGTTCCATTTATATTGAAGTGAGCGAATGAAAGATGAAGAAGAAAAGGATTTTAATTTGCCATGCTGCTTAAAACAGAAACTGCCATCAAAAAATCCTGAAGAAGTGAATAACAAATAAGCTAAAATAGAGGAGCGCCCATTAAGGATATTTAACTCTTAGATACATAAATATCAAGAGACCTGCAGCTCTAATCACTCTACTTTATTCACAGATATGGAAATGAAATGGAAACCAAGAAAACTCTTTAACACAGATGGAATAATGGAAACTTGCAAAACTTTTTCATTCATTCAATATTGTTCAGTACAAAATTAGCTTTCAAGGTCCAAAACTCAGAACCTTCTTTCTTCTTCAAAATGTCTTTAAATACAATCTGAACCAAAATGGTTTCCAGTTATAAAACTGATTCCAACTAACTCTAACTGCTTAACTACTCTCTGTAGGGGAGGTACATGCCTCGGAAACATTTTATTACATTTACATGACTTCATTTAAAACATAATAAAAGATGATAACTCCTAATCTAAGGGAACTGATGTTCCTGAAATAGTGGCTGACTCAATGACTATTTGTGGCTGAACGGCTACTTGTGGCTGTTTGGCTGGAAATCCCTTTTCTGTGTCAATAGAAATTTTTTTGCATTCTTTCCAGAGTTTATCTTGAGTTATCGGAGCGTTCTTATAACGATGATATTCCAGTGTAAAGGCAACAACTTGACTGTGAGTAAGATTACTTGTGAACAATGTCTTCACCATCCATAGCAGAAGGAAATGCCTTTGTAAGAAATTGAATATTGTTTCTCCCTTCAATATCTGTGTCTTCTCATGCCGGCCATCTGCTCTGCTTTTTGCAAATATCAATTGATCCTCATAAAATTTCCAGGACATAATCTCCCCTCTCTCCGTCCAGCATGAGGGCAAACCTGTTCTCGTCAACTTGTCAAACGAAATATCAAATTTCTTAATTATCTCCTTAATTCCCTGTAACCGTTTCTCTGAGACCTTTAGAAGGTCGTTTTTGATGATCATTTTATTTACCTCTTCGGCATAGAAGTACCTATCCTGTATCCCCATATCTCTCAACTCTTCATCTGTCTTGGCATTAATAAAATTTATGAATTTTTTGGCCCAATTCGATCTTTTAATAGCGGCCTGCTTCTCCGATAATAGCTCCTTTTCATGCTCTGAAATAATATTTTTCTCTCTGGCAATTATATTCATGGAATCCCATTTTGACTGCATTTCTAAAATGATCTCGTTCCAGATGAGATCCTTAGCTTTTATGAGGGAAATATTTCCCTTTAATTTCTCCTTGAGTTCTTTGATTTCATCCTCAGCTTTTTGTAGCTTCTGCTCGTTCTCATTTGCTTTTCCTTCCCATCCTTGCATCATCTTGATAACTGTGGCCAATTCAGACTGGGCTTGTTTACAATCTCTCTCCACCATCTTTAATTCTGTGTTTAGCTAAACAACCTGGGCTTGCGGATCAGCTCCACCTGCAGAAAAATCGAAAGTACAAGTATGGTTCTGGATTTGATTCTGTAAGGTTATAGCAGTCTGCTTTACCTTAGTGAGTTCTTCGTCCTTCTTCATCAGCTGCTGTCGCAATTCCTCTTTCTCCTTTTCAACCTCAGCTACTTCGGCTGCCAATGAGTGCTCTGTAGCTGGCAATTTCAACTTTTTCCTTAATGATGATATTTCCACTTCTGCACTCTTCATTAGTTTCTGAACTGCGGCTTTATCATTTGGATCCATGCCGATTTTCATAATAATCTTCTTCAGCTCTTCATTCTGAGTTGTTAATGCCCTGGCATTTTATTTCTCCATTTTACATTGTTTAATGACCTTTGCCAGCATATTTTCAGTCTTTACTGCTGTAGCATTGGTCTTGCTCAAATCGTTTACAATCATCTGACCAGTCTGCATGTGTAGATTCATTTTGTCCCACAAGGGTATTTTCTTAACATCCATGACAATATTTAACTCCTTAAAGCTGCCTGAAGGTCCAAGGGACATTCCTGTCGGATGTGACAGAGCCATCTTAAACTGATCTTTCTCCAAATCCATCACAGTCAGCAATCTGGTTTGGTTAGCAGGTATATTGTGCTCTGCTTGTGCTTCTATATTGGCCTTTATCCTTTGGTTCCTTTCCTCAATCTGTGTGAACACTTGCTTCATGGAGGAAGCCTTTTCCAAGTGAAGTTCCTATCTATTAGGAGATGAAGGGCAATCTTGTTCTTCATTGACCTGGAGAGTAAAACCAAGTGAATTGGAGGAATGGTCTTCTGCTAGTTTAGTCCTTTTTTCCTCTCGGGGCTCCTCATCATCGATATCAATAACATCCTCCCTACCTCTTTTGCTCGTTCTTTCCAAAATTGCAGGTGTTTGAATACTGGTCTTTGATGAACTTGACCCTCCTGGATTAGCCAATTTTTATAAATCAGGTTTACTCACATGTTTAAAAGCAGCATACCCGTTCTCAACCCTTCTCTGAGAAATTATCCCATGTGGATCATAGGGCCATTTCTCTCCCAACAACAACTGCATTCCTTCCAATATTTTTGATACCTCTTCAAAGGCTTGTCTTGTATTGAAAACAAAAGGGCCTACACTCATAGGCAACTTGTACATCAATCCTTTCTTCATGGGCAGAAAATGAACTTGATCTACATTAAGACTTTGCCTTATAAATTCCAAAGCAAAAAGTCTCATGGGAACAAAGGTTGGGAGCCTATAGGGCTCAATACTAACTCCATACAGTCTTATCTCAGAGTAATCTTAAAAAATAAACCAATCTCCAAACTTACAATTGGGTCCTAACTGTAAGAACTCCTGGGCCTTTGGCAGAAAGCATGGAGGAAGAGTTCCATTCAGAATTTTATAAGTAGTAGTCATGAAATGGTCAGTAAATTCAAACAGCCCGGCTTCGTTCTCTTCTTTCCTAACCATATCAGTCCAAAACAAAACTGACTGCTTATTTTTATTACTATCCATTATATTTAAACCAACACTCATGAACTCTTCAACATTCTGATATAAAAACAAGTAGACTATCAATGATGGAAATCTGAAAAAACCTGTAAGGGGGAAGGCGATCAATTGGGATTTTACTACTTCTTGCCAAAAAGACGGGATGTCTAGCACCACACCTGGTTTCATCATCAGAGTGAACATTCCCAAGACTGCTTTATCAATTTCGTGATCATCATCTCTTCCCAAAATTTCCGTAATGCAGCTAAGAACTGGCCTATACTGAACGTTGAACGCCTCCAAACTGAACTTTCCTGCTTCAAATTGAGTTTTTTCTGGACTTGGTATCAAAAACGACATGCAGCGATTAAACTCTTCATTTGAAAGCTCCTCGAAATACTGGACCAACGAATCTTCGGAGAACTGCAATGGAGACTCATCTTCTGGAAAACGTAATGCTTGACGCATTAATTGTGTTGAAACCTGCAGGATATTTTCCCCCTGAGAATTCATAACGAAACACTTGCCAGGGTACATGGACGAAACTAACCAAGAAATGAATTCGGGGAAGAAATGAGTTTTTGGAACACAAGCAGACAACACACCTGAACTTTTCATAGCAGAGAACACAGGGGACTTGTCAGTGTTCAGGGTTACTTGATAATGCAAGAGAGGATGGTTGACGGACGACGCGGTATCATGAACATCTTTCTCGCTATCTAGGAGGGGACTGAGAGTTGATAAACCAGACAATGATGCTCGCTTGGCCATGGCTGACAGGAATTCGTGAGGCAATGGGTAATGCAAAGGTGGCGGGACGCGGTTTAACAGGGCAAACAATCACAAATAAATCAAAACGGAACGGGAGAATCCTTTTATAGGCTACAGAAACCACAATAAATGCAGGAGTGACGCGGAAAAACAGTTGGCAGTGGACGACAGCTGTCTTCCATCTCGGCTGATGACGTCATGCGGGGGGTCTGTGAGTACGGCGGAGAAGTTCTATCCATACCCCCCGTAATTAACCAGAACCGTTGATCACCAGATTTCAAAGATCTGACCAGTCAACTACGGGGGGTCGGGATTTGATAACTGACGGGCTAGTTTACCCCCCGCAATAGCATATCCGCGAGCTTCTCTGTGTGATTGCGACTTCCGCTCGGAAAGATGCTCGAGCTTTAACCTTAATATATATATATATATATATATATATATATATATATATATATATATATATATATATATATATATATATATATCAACCTAAAGTTGACGCTCGCTTCATGTACATAAATAAAAACGGAAATACATGCATTCCTCTCTTTTTTATGCTAAAGTATTAAAACTTCATACTATAGCATACTTTCGAATTCTTATTTGTTTTTTTTTTAAAATTTTTCATTTTTAAATTTCAAAATGAAATATAAAAAGGATATGTAGAAAATGATCCACAACACTGGCTCAAAGGTTCTTGAAATTTCTTCTTCAAACAAAAATACGCCTTCTCTGTTAATCACTGTTTTCTCAAGGTAAAATTGGTTTTCAAATGCTGTGTGAGCTGCCCCTTTAACATACAATTCCCTGCTCTTTCCAAAACAATGCTTTTCCCTTTGTATGCCAAACAACCTATTTTTATAATAAGCACACAGTTAACAAAAGATACACACAGTCAGAGTGATTTTCTGTGTTTGTGGTAAGGTCACCCAGCTTTTGGAGTTTTGAGGACAATAGGACAGCCTTGTATTTTAGACAAAGGAAAAACAAAAAATCTTCCCAATTCAAAACACTGCTCTGGCATTTGCTATTCCTCACACATATTCTGACAACACCTTCCAACTGATTAAACTGCTTTACTCACTAAGGTCTGTTTGTGGTCAAAAGGCAGCCATGACCTTGTTCTTCATCACACCAAGGAAGACTTTGAAGAATGGCTAAGTAATACATGTATGATTACTGTGGTTGAAATTAGGATCAATGTTTCATTTTTCAAATGCTAAGTTTCTGCTTTTAAAATAGGGCCTTCATCTCTCACCATTTCTTTGAGGGCAGTTTTTAATGGGCTTTTTCATATCAATAAACAAAGCTCACCATTTACTGTTTCACCTCTAGCAAACAACAACACAGCAACTTTCGATTTTTAAATAAAACTCTCAACCCTCCTAAGAACTATTTTTCTTCATTACAAATGCTGATAGAGGTTGGATTTGTTTCATCATAGTGGGGTTACCTTCACACTTTTACGAGCCCTTCACTACTGTGTAAATTTGGACCTGCAGGTGTATGTTGATGCATCGTTCTGAAGGCAGTGTATAGGCTCTCTGAAGCTAAAATCAACTCTTCACTCTCAACCAACTATAACTCTTTCTCTAAATATTTACTTAAATGACCTGGATTTACCCCAAGACTTTCACTGCCTCAAACAACGTCTAACATTTTGATTTTAGCAAGGGGGCAACACGAAATACCTTGAAATACGATGGTAGCTTTGTTTTGAGGACTTTGGACCAGCTTCTAGATTGTTTAGGGGGCCTTTTGACCGCTGGATTCATGTGCGGCACGTTCAGAACGAGAGAGCGCCGCGCAAAACACCGTCGGGTCACTTGTCGGGCCCTTGTGACCGGAGGCTACAAGCGCGCCACGCAGCCATGTGTTTCTTTGTAAAATCTGCGCCTAAACGCGCCGCACAAGTGTACAGGCGCGTCGTGCAAATTTTAACCCTTGAAAACTCTAGTTTTTGCTCAAGACTTCTTTCTCCGGTCTTGTGAATAGCAAAAGGAATGTTTTTCTCGTGTTTTGGAGTTGGCAACGGTCCTCAACCCTTTTGAAAATGAAAAACCAAAGTCCCTTTCACTTTGAATTGTGAGGGTTTTGAAAGCTTCCCTGTTTAAAACAACGCCTTTGTTTGTTTGAAATCACAACCACTGGGAACTTTGAACGGGCTATAAGGGGCTCATACCTTTATATAACTTTGGTAGAAAAGACCGTGCATGCTTTAAAACAGCTTTAATAGGTATTAACCTATTCACTTATAAAAAATATTCAAAAGGTCAAACTCTGTTCACTGTGTTTATATATTTGAAAAGTGCTTATATCTGCTTGCTAGAGGGAAACTGGCTCAACTCCAATTTGTGCCTGTAGAGGCATTCTCCAAATGATGTTTCTTTCTGACTGTGGGTGAGACGTAGTTGTATTCGCTCGAGCTTTACTGTCCTCTGTCTATCCATAAGGGCATTTTCTTCTAAAAACTTTTCCTCTATTCAAAATGTAACAGCAGAGTGCCTTTGACCTATTTCTTAAGGATAATTCCTTTATTTGTAATCATGGCATTGCCTTATTGGTTTTGAAAGTTTCTCTGGAAATTGAAAAACATGCCATAATCCTTTTTGTACCTTTCGGACCTGTGTATCTATTGGAAACGCCCTTTTTTGGGAAAGACTAAACTCAAGTTCACTTTGTCTATTATGATGAGTAATTTGAAAGACATTCCCTTATGAGTAGGAAGATCAGTACCCTTTGAAAAAAAATTATCATTTTCTTTGGCCTGTGTCATGACCTATCTCTCAATCAACAACAAGGTTGTGTTATTTGGGCTCTAGACTGCCTTTTTTGAAAGAAACCTTGATAAGAGACAAGTTTAACCTCTTGGATTACAGTGGTACCCCTGCTTTCCTTCTTTGTCTTTTACATGCTTACTCTGTTTGGAAACTTTAAACTGTCTTCTACTGTTCTTACCACTTATCTCTTGATCAGTCAAGCCCTGAAATCAGTCACTGCTCTGGCCCTCTGCTTAAGAATGAAGGAGGTTTGTCTTGGCAAAATACCTGATGTTCTTTGAACCTCTCTGCCTTTGATCATCATTTTCATACAGAGACCTTTCAGTTGCTGTCTCATTGTATTTCAAAGTTTGTCTTACAGTCAGTTGCAATTCTTAAAATCAAACTTTGTCCACTTGCCCTCTGCTTATAGATGAAGGAGGCGCTTTTAACCCTCGGCTTATAGATGAAGGAGGTTTTTTTCAGTCATGTTATATCATCAGCCCTGTGATAGTGCTATTTTTCCTTTTACTGTCCTTTCAGGCTTTGAATGTGGTCGCAAGAGCTTGATGAAAAACTCTTTGCACTGTAGCTGCATCCCAAGCTTAAGATAACATTGAGAAGTAGCTGTCTTCTCATGTGGAGCCAAAAATTGTCTTCTGAGATGCTGGTATGTCTTTGTCCTTGAAAGATCCATTTATAACACTGTAAAAAACACCTATAATTAGTTTGATTTATGGTCTATGTATTGCTGAGACTTGAGGGCGTATAAGTGGCGCGACCTATGGCTGTAACCAACTTTATTTGCAGAATGGGAAGGTTTGTTATGACTGGTCTATAGAATATGGAGGTTCTTTGGCTCTTGGATAGTTTGCCAAGGGAGAAATGCCTTAAAGCGCCACTTCCTAACTTAGGGGAGAATTTTTGGACAGATTTGGATTGTTTCTTTAAAGCTGATGGGCAGACTAGTATGGCTGAGGCTAGGTAGGATTTGATAATGAGGTTTCATCTCGTCATGGGCGGACTGAAAGGTAGGAGGGAAAAATTTTTTTATGGGTGTTTTCCAGCTGGCAAATATGACAAAATTTTAGATTAGCTGCTAGAAAACTTGGCTATTATAACTAGTCATCACCAACAAGTGAAAAATACTGATGACTAACACTCCCCAAGGAGGATGAGAAAGTAGAAGAGGAAGTACCCTGCACTTCATATTCTAATCAAGAAGACAGAAGAAGAGGCAGGAGGAAGAAGGAATATAGGCTCACAAATCTTCTTCCTAAATCCATTTAGAGCATTCATGAAGATCTCGAGCAAGCAAGAAGGGAGATGTCCGAAGAATCTCCAAAAGGGTTTGAATCTCAATCAAACTCTAGATCTTCACACAGTGGGTGTGAGCATGCAGCCACACACTGTGGTATACAGTGCAGTCATGAGCTCAGATCTTCCATGAGACACATAGAACAAGAAGAAGAAGTGACTAAGAGGGAAACTCTTAGTGGTTTCTTGAAATAAGATGAGTCTCAAGCCCTGAAACTTAGAAACCAGTTCTGTTTTTCAGAGCATTGCAAGGCCAAGGTGAGTCATTCCATTGGGAGGTTGCCTAATTTTGTTGCAGAGATAAAGGGTAACAACGTTGTTGGATCTAGATCTGATCTAGCACCTCAAGCAGAGGAGAAGGGAGCTATTGCTCCAACTAGAGGGATTCTTGTGGCATGGCAAGGAAGTCCCCAGGATCTCATCTATGGAGATCAAGGCACATCTCATGATCCACTTGTGCCATTGTTGAGAGGGTGTGAAACCTTGGAGACACAAGGAGGAGATAGGAAGGAGAGCCAATCTCATTTCTATCCATTGCAGAAGGTTGATGCACCTAAGAGGGTGATTGGACTACGCAGTGGAAGCGTGGAGGGTTTTCTCCATTCATGTGTTTAGTCACCACTTTATGATGTCTCATTTCCTAGAGAAATTGCACCAAGGAGGCCACTTGATTAGCAAGAGAAGGTGAATGATTCACATGTTGAGGCATTGCCCATTGATTTAAGAGGAGTGGAGACCTTGGAGGGTCTTGATGCAGCATTGAGAGTCTTTGGTAGGCTCAAAGAGGAGAGAAACAATCTCTCAACATCATCCATACCCACCCACATTTCAGTTTCTGCGCTGTGGTAGGGGAAGCAGGGGAAGGATAGAAACCTTTCCACACCTACATTTGGCATGGGAGCTATGCATACACATGACTCTTGGGAAGAGTTAATGCAGTCTCCTCTCTTCTCTTTGAGGATGGAAGAGGACTCATCTATGAGCTTCTCCTTTTGCATGAGCAAAAGCTATGGTAAGGACATTGTTTGTTTACTTGCTGATTTACATATTGATTCCTTAACCATATATGTGCATGATGTTTCTCCAAGGAGGAGCATTCTCACTTTGAGGCTACATGGTATACTTGAGGCCATGAGCAATGTTGATAACCAATCCCTTGGTGGACTTGGGGGAGTCTTGTATTTTTGAGGACATGCTCACCATGCATCATACATCACTCATTTTCTCCAAATACATGAGGAGAATATAGCAGCAAACCGGTGGTTGAGAAACCACATATTTTATCATTCTCTATTGCAGTTTATGCTCAACTGCACTTGTTGCATATGAGGGATCATTGCCCCACTCACTTACTACATATGGCAGCCAGCATGACTTTCATTATGGCTCCTTATGCTGTTATTGATCACATTATGGTCAGGAGCATGATTGGGAGAGAGGCACATAGGTTGAATGTGTCCTTTGGGGGAGAAGATCCCCATATTTTTTGCAGGACATGCTCTAATGGGAGCATGGGAGATGGTGTGACCACCATAGTTCAGCATTTTCTCTTTCTTGAGGTGAGCCATGTGATTGATAGGGCGCCATATGATGATGATGACCTCCTGTCCATCACATATGAGGAGCATTGGGCCAACTTGATTCACAATGTAGGAGGGAAGATCCTTGGAGATCTGAACCTCATCTTGCCACTTGAGGGCCACCTTGTTGCAGCCCAAGATCAGCCTTCACTCTACACTTGCCATAAGTGGAGAGGTGAATAGCGTGGGGTAGGCTATGATGCTTACCACTTGCAGATTTTCAGCCCACCTTCTTTGCTGGAGCTTGAGGTGGAAGAGGATGTCCAGAAGTTGCCTTGAAGGTAACTAGATTCTTATGGATGATAGCATGGCTGTGGGAGACACTCATTGGGAGAAATTTTTCCCATGCTCTTCATCACTCCTACCTTAATAAGGCCATTGAGAAAAAAGAATATCACCACTTGCACCTTCCATTTTCTCATGATATACACTTGCTATCTTACACTTGGAGGAAATCATTGGAGGACAGATTCATTGCTTATCATTTTCAGCCATGGTGGGGTCCATTGATGAGGCCACAAGAAGAGGGAAGGAGAAGCTTGGTTCTACCCTATATTTTCTTGAGGAAAAGCAATGTTTTGAAGGGGGAGGACTGTAATATTCCTAACTAGCCCAAGCTAGTAGGAATATTCAATGTCATTTTATTTTTATGTTTTATGAATAAAATGTAAAGGAGGACAAATAAAAAAAATCCTAAACATGTGAATAAATAAATTCCCAACGTGAACAGAGATTAAATCAGGGCTTTCTCAATAAAATCCACTTGTATGTGAAACATGTTCAAGCTGTTTAAATGGGTCAATAGGACCAAATAATAATGCAGACCAGGTACAATGAACCTCCTAGATGATCAGCACAGTCCCATGAGGAGGTCCTCCATGTGAAAAGGGCTAAATGAATGAAGGTGGTGTTAGCCCCCTTATGGAATTCTTGACAAGCAAGCTGGGGGCTAGATTGTTCTGGAGCCTCCAAGGAATGCCTTTCCCCTGAAAATTCATCCTCCTTGGAGTCTCTTTGTGCTGTGCCTAACATATGGCCCCTCTGCTGATTCATTTCTCAAAAAGCACCATTATTACCCTTTATGCCCCTGCAAAACACCACATTGTCACCTCTGTTTCCCCTTTTTTTTCTCCCCAATTCCTCCCCTAATCTCCCCAAAATCCCCTTTGGATTATTCCTTTACCTTTGTTCCCTCAAAATTCCCCTTAACCCTTCTATCGTTACCTCCCTTGGGCCTGAAATTGCATTCAAAATGAGTTAAAATGATGAAATTTATGAGTTTGGGCCTTAGCCCACTTCCCCTTTAGCCCCCGCACCTTCCTCTCTCATAAGACCCGGCGCCGTGACCAACGCCAAATCCGCTAGGCACTTAGCCCCTCCAAACCTTGCTCCGCGCAAAAAATCATCAAAAAACCTTTGTGAATTGTGAAATTCGGGTTTTTAATCCATTTCTACTTTGCGCGATCACGATCCTTCAACGAATCTCCGCCGTCAGATTAAACACGAAATCAACGCCAGATTATTCACTACGGTCACTCAAATCTCATGGCGCATTACCTTGGCCCCCGTGATCCATCTCCATCGTCCAATTAATATATGATCCAACGGCGCGGAGCGCGCCCGAAATAGTGGTACCCACTCTACGTCATTTCTCCCAAAACCGCGATTATTTCTGCTGCAGTTGGCGCAGAGCGTTTTCCCCGGAGACCCAGCGATTCCACTCATCTCCTTCCATGCATCCTCCTGTACTATTCTGAAAACCGCCATTTCGCGCATTATCTCCCGGACGAAAGCCGGGCAGCAAAATTCACAATAGTCGTAAGATCTTGAGATGCGCACGTTTTAACTCGGGCCTCCGCTCTCCCCGCACATTAAATTTCGGCCAAAGATATGCAGCGGAATCAATCATCACCGTCCGATCCTACGCGCTTAATCCAATGGCTGTCATCTCCCGAAGCTGCACACCATTTAACACCCGTCCATTGTACCCGCGGGCCCGCCTTCCGTCGTTCTCCGCCGTTGATCTTCGCCCGATCGACGGTCCAGATCTGTCTGTTCATTGTTGACCATTCTGTTGCCCTGGGACCTCCACGTCCCCGTCCATCGTTCTCCGTCCCGCCACGTCACCCCCACGTCTTTCATTCGTACTCTCTCCCATTCCATCGCGTATATTTAATTCTTTTCATGTTCTTTAATGTTTTCTCATTCGTTTTCGTTCTATGTTCCGTCAATTACCTACCTGAGCAGTTTTTCACCATTCTTCTGCGTTTCCTTCTGCCATGTCACTGATTTCACGTCCATTTCTCCCATCTACATCACCTGCCACCCTTGTCTATGGATTTCTTCACGGTCTTCGTGTTTCCTGCAGGTTTATAAAGAAAGAATGGTCGACGTGATACACTTCTATGCTACCAGGACAACTAAATCCGAGGAAGATCATCCACAGTGGCTGAATTTATGAACAAAGGCCCAGGAAGGTGGAGATGAGATGTTCATTAAGGGAATAGAGTTCGAACTCTATAGAAAATCTCCCATCACCATTAAACCCGAGCTAACCTGTCAGAGATGGAATTGAAGCAGCAGAGCGTTCCAGTATAGAGCAAAAGGAAGGTTAAGGCACACTAATGAAGATCCAGAGCCTTAAATCAGTGTTTTCAAAGGAAGAACAATAGATCACAGATCCCGAGGATCAATCGAAGGATCCTGAGCGCAGGCAAAAGGTAATATCAGAGTTTTTGTCAGCAGAATGTTTTTCTTTTTCAGGTACAGGGCACCCATACAGTCTTATTTACACACCTTGTCCCTAAAAAGAATTCCACCAGACAACAGTTCAAAACCACCGGAGCATTTATGTGTTAGACCTTTCAGTAGTTTATTTTATTTTTATTCAAGACACCAGGAGTACTTCAACAAAAAGATGTAAAGATCAAATATGGAGCAGATCATTCCCTCACAAAGAAGGTGACAGAGATTAAATATACAGCATGTCAAGTAGAATGGGTTTCGGCCCTGCATTCATTGTTGTGTTTAAAGATACATTTAATTTTCACCTACTCCTTCAGTCGATCTTAGGCTCACCCTTTGCTATAAAGCACAGAAGGAAACATTGTAATGCTTGTTGATGAGAAATAAGTGGAATGCAAGCATTGTTCCTATTTGAGACAAGTTCTCTATGTATATTGTAATATAGATTGAGATTAGATGTATTCAGACTGAATGTTCAAGCTATGGGCTATGATGTACCTGATTGGTGTTGTTTTTAATATGACAAGCATGTTTCTTTGGATCCTGATCTAAAGCAGCTGGTGATGTTTTCCTTTCTCTGTATTTGTGATTGACTTGCTTTCATTTCATCATGTTTCTTCAGGCTCGCATCAAAATTTTGGCATAAGATTTACCCTTGATAGGTACCTTATGTTGCTGCTCTCCCAGCCTTTTATGTTTTCTGCTTATATGTATATCTGAATATTGATTTCAATTGGTTTAACCAGTGTAGTGGATGTTATTGCCTGCTTTCTGATGTATGAATTAATGGAATCAGTATTTAGATGTTCTAGTTAGGATTTAGTTGAATGTGTTGAGAACCTGGGAGGTTCAGAATCCTGTACCTGCCTCACTAGGAGCTTACCATCCCAATTAAACCTTTCCAAGATTCCTTATTTTACCTCTAATTCTGTCCAAGAAGCCCTAGAGTTAAATGACCTCTGGCCTAATCTATAGACAGAGTTTGTTGGTTCTCCTCCTTCATTTTCAATCCTTTGTGTCCCATTCCAAATATCTCCTTCAAGATCCAAATGCTCTAGATGACTAGCCCAACTGAAAGCTTGCACATTGATTACAAATAAATCCTTTCTTGACTCCATAGCCCAATGGCTTTGATGTTCTCTGAGTTATCTATCTCTGCCTAAGCTTCCTCTTTGCTCATCCTTGTCTCATATTGGTCCTTCTTTTCCTGATTCCCTCCAACCAAACACAAACAATCAAACCAATAACCATGAGCCTACAACTAGCCTAAAATCATAACATCCGAGCTTCAAAGACATATACTTTGACTCATATAGAGAGATCCCTCTCTGGACCTAGGAGGGCTAGATCCTAAGGTCTGAAAGTGGTTCTATGTTGTCTCATCTTTTGGTCTCTGTCAACCTGGCCAAAACATGGGAACCCCAACATAATGGCGACTCCGCTGGGGAACTCTGAGTACATTTCACCTTAAACATTTGTAAAAACCTCAGAAACTTAGAACTCTGGTTAGGTTGACAGTAAGTCACCCCTTTCTTGAATCAACCTCCATTATTGAACATCCACCATACTCTTAGACAGAGCCTGGAAAGGGCCAGGTAGCCTCCAGATCTCATCCTCTTTTCAGAGGTGACATATCTGGTAAATGCCCTCCCAGTCAATCTCTGGTTGGAGCTTGTTATTTAGAAGAGATTCATGAAAGGTGATAGTGCTTGAGCACTGTGGTGGACAGTGTACTCCCTAGAAACATCCTAAACCCTCCACCTGGCGACTCCATTTTTCCTAAACGAAAAGACTCCACTGGTGATTAGTAGGCCTACTGATTACCTTGGTTTCACAATCAGACTCCACTGGGAGGCCAGCTCCCGAGACAACATTAACCACAGTATAAGTAACGAGTAGGGTTAAGCTGCTTGGCTTATAAACAACATTCTGGGTTTCAGAACCATCCACACAAGAGCTTATCCCAACCCTGACCCACCGGAAATAGTTGAAGACCCTGAGAAAATCCTAAAGAGAACACCTGTAAGTAGGAGATCAACTATTTCTAGCAACATTCATAGAGCTAATTCTGCACCGGAAGATCTTGCAGCTCTATTAGACCCTTTCTTCGACCTAGACCTTCAAAACAGATTACCTAGAACTAGGTCATTCAGTGTTTCAAACCAGCCGGACCCTAGGGACAGTGAAACCCCTCCTTCCACACCACCTGATTTTCACTTCCTTCAAAACTTGGGGCTCTCTCACCCTAGATCTGCTCAACAGACTTCTGCTGGTCCAAACATCCCTGTCATCCAAATACCAGCTGCTCAAGCCAACCCTATACCTAATCAGAACATTATCATGGTAGCTTGGTATGCACCTCTGCTGTTACCTCAACCTCTGCTACAATTACCCAATGATTATCAGTCAAAAATCCCACACTTCACTGCTAAAGAGTCCATAATAGCTCAGCAACATGTAGATAAGATGGAGGACTCTTTTGATTATATGGAGATTGATGATGAGACAATCAAAATGAGAATCTTTGCCCAAAGCTTAGGGGGTGAGGTGAAAAAGTGGTTTAAAAATCTACCTCCTGGCAGTATTCAAGATCTCCCTGCATTATACCAGACATTCATAAACAAGTGGGAGGTTAGAGCAAACCCTCGCCAGCTCCTTGCAGAATACATGTCCCTTAAGAGGAACGTAGGAGAGAGTGTTCACGCTTACACCACTAGATTCAACAGCATTTATAATGCTCTCACTCCACACATGCAACCTCCACAAGGTATGGCCCTGGCTAAGTATCCTGATGGATTTGATGCTGACCTGGACTATGAGCTTAGAGACAAAGAATATACCACCCTGGAAGACATGCAGAAAGGAGCCATAACTATAGAAGCAAACTTAATGGAAAAAAGGGCAAGATTAAAAGCTGAAAAAAGAGTAACATATAGGGATGACAATATAGCTTCCACATCTGATCCAAAATATGACAGACTTTCAAAAAATGTGGAAGAACTGCAACAAATGATAAAAAGGATGGTTGTCCAAAACAACAACCAAAACAAAAACCAGAACCAAAACATTAGAAGAAACAATGCTGCTCCCAACAGACAAAGAGAGTCAGATCAACAAATTATTCCCCCATTTCAAGAAAACTTTTTAGATGAATACGAGGGAATCGTTGAAGAGTCTGAAGGGAATACAATAAACATGTTCAAAGCAGAGGAATCAATCCTAAATTATGATTCAGAAGAAGACCAGCCCTCCACCACTGGTTGTGATGAGGAGTGGTTTGAGTCTGAGGATTATAGATTAGGATTTGAAAATGCCATGATGCAAGTCAGGGAAAAATATGAACTTAGGAGTAAGAAAAGCCAAGATACTCCCAAAAAAAAGACTCCTGAGGTAACCATCAAGAAAATACCTGAAAAAACTTCTAAAGCAACCTCTGTAAATAATAAAACAACAGCTGAAAGTTCTGGTAAGCATAATGAGAAGGACAACCAGGACACTGGAAAACAAAGTCAACCTACTAGCAGTACTAGCACTTCAGTTAGTACTCCTGATACAACTATTCCAAACCTTGTACATAGTGAGAAAACACCAAATGACTCAGCTACCAAGGCAGCAAATAAAACAGAGTCAAGTGTTTCCAAGACACAGTCCACTTTCAATTTAGAGAGTGAACTTGCAAAAATCAAAATTTCTGTACCATTATCTGAGCTGGCCACTCAGGATGTATATAAAGGCCAAATTTTGAAAGCATTGAATCTAGGGGAAAACAATGATACTGTAAATCTGAATGATGATCAACCAGCCCTACTCTTTGGTCCAAAAATTGAAGGAAAGTTTCAGGAAGGGGTAGTTCCACCTTTTTATATCAGTCTCAACATTCATGAAAAAATACTCCACAATGCCATGCATGATTCTGGAGCATCACACAACTTAATGCCTAAGGTAGTGATGGAGAGGCTAGGCTTAGAAATTACCAGACCTTACAAAGACTTATACTCATTTGACTCCAGCAGAGTAAAATGCCTTGGCCTCATCAAAGACTTATGTGTGAGTTTAACCCAGATTCCTGCTAAATGTATGGTCATGGATGTTGTGGTGGCAGATGTGCCACCTAAGTATGGCATGCTATTGTCAAGATCATGGGGAGCCAAACTGCAAGGGACAATGCAGATGGATGGCTCATATGCCACTATCCCTATATTTGGCCAACTTAGAAGACTATATAGAGAGTCTCAGATGAAATTTTTAGTCAGTAGCCCCGAGAAACCTGAAAAATCACCATTATACTCTGTACATACAGATCTAGACTCCTTTATCCTCTATAATGACCAATCCTCAGAAGAGCCAAGATCAGATAATGGAAATACAAACATACAGCCCATGGATTTCAACATAATGGCTACTCTGGAAGAATACGAAGAAGAAGACCATGGGAAAACTGCTGAAAATATAACTCTGAATGAAACAGAAGCAGAACAAAAACAACAAGCTAGCCACCTCCTTGATCTCCATGCCCATAATGAAAAACAAAATAACCCCTCTCCTAGTACAGACCTTACAACTCAACATAATGGCGAACCCAGCTGTAGGGGAGGGGGTGAAAACGAATTAAACAAAGAACCCCTGTGGGAAATGAAGTTCGATGGGTCTTGTACTAGGCAAAATACAGGAGCAGGAGTGTGGCTGCGTAACACTGAAAATGATCACGCAGACAGCCACGCTGTCAATCTGCATTTCAAATGCACGAATAACATTGCAAAATATGAGGCTCTCATCTTGGGCTTAAATCTGTTAAAAAAATTAGGAGCCCGTAGGATAGCTATGAGAGGAGACTCAGAGTTAGTGATAAAATAGGTGAATGGTGATTATTCAGCAAAACACCCCAGGCTTAGGGCATACAGGATTGATACTCTAGATTTTCTGAAAACGTTTGTTGAATATGAGTTAGTATTCATTCCTAGGGGGAAAAACGCAATAGCAAATGGATTAGCTTGTCTAGGTAGCTCATATCCTAAAGCCCCAAGTGACCAACAAATTATCATTCAGACCAAATTCAGGCCTGCAGTGCCAGATAATGAAAAATATTGGCAGGTTTTTGAAGGAGACAAACAAATTGAGGATTTCCTAATAGGTAGAAACGAGTTTGAATTTTCTGATTCAGACTCTAAATCTGACAACATCTGCCTAGATAAAGATTCCTCAGATGAGGAAGAAACACCCTGTAACATAGAAATAAACCTTTTTTCTGATAAAGCCGGAGATTCGAATAAAGACAGTGAAAACGCAGAAAATGAAGAGGTCAAGTGCTGCGGGCCAAAGACAAGAATATACCCAGAGGCCTGGCACCCTTAGAGGACCTCTTTGATTTCGATGATGTAGCAAAGAAGCCCACCATAGAACATGCTAATTCAGAAATAGAAGAATGCAACATAGGCACTGAAGATAGGCCCAAAATGATAAAACTGGCTAAGTCTATACCTGCAAACATGAAGAAGAAATACATTGACTTGTTTAAGGAATTCATGGATGTGTTTACATGGAGCTACGAAGATTTAAAAGCCTATGACACCAGCATCATACAACATAAGATACCACTAAAGGAAAATCAGAAGCCTTTCAGACAAAAACTTCGAAGAGTCAATCCAAAACAATTGCCTACAGTAGAGAAAGAGATCAGGAAGATGTACGATGCAGGCATAATAGTCCCTGTAAGGTTTTCTGATTGGGTGTCAAACTTAGTGGCTGCAAGGAAGAAAACAGGGGAGATCAGACTATGCATAGACTTCAGAAACCTGAATAGAGCCTCCCTGAAAGACAACTACCCTTTGCCTAGAATGGAACATATCCTACAGAAGGTAGTAGGCTCTAAAAGGATCTCCCTGCTTGATGGTTTTTCAAGATACAACCAAGTTCTGGTACTCCCAGAAGATCAACTCAAAACAGCTTTTACCACTCCATGGGGCACCTTCATGTACTTGAAAATGCCCTTTGGATTGATGAATGCTGGAGCTACCTTCCAAAGAGCGATGGACATAGCTTTCTCAGAGGATATAGGACACTTCATAGTTATCTACTTGGATGACTTGACTGTCTTTTCTAAAACTGAAGAAGAAAACTTGAAACATCTGAGGAAAGTCTTTGAAAAATGTAGAAGGTACGGCCTGTCCTTAAATCCTAAGAAAACTGTTTTTGGGCTGCAAGAAGGTAAACTTCTGGGCCACATTATATCTGAGAAAGGGATTAGGATAGACCCACAGAGAGTTGAGGGAATACTTCAAATTTCACATCCACGAAACATCAAGGAGTTGCAGTCCTTCATAGGGAAGATAAATTTCCTTAGAAGATTTATCCCCAACCTTGCTGAACATCTTAGGAAAATGACTGAAATACTAAAGAAAGATGCAGGAATTAAGTGGACTATTGAAGCCAAGAAATATTTTGAGTCAGTAAAACTTGCACTCACACAGGCCCCTGTCCTTATCAGCCCTGACTTCTCAAAAGATTTTCTGATCTTTTCATTTGCTTCCCAACACACAATAGCTGCAGTTTTGCTGTAGAAAAATTTAGAAGGTAATGAACATCCTATAGCCTTCTTCAGTAAAGCCTTACGAGATGTACCCTTAAAGTACAACATCATGGAAAAGCAGGCCTATGCCTTGATTAAGGCCTTAAAAGACTTTAGGGTGTACATTCTGCATTCTCACACCATTGCTTTCATGCCAAATATAGTGGTCAAAGATATCTTGTCCCAAGACCCAGAGGGGAAAAGGGGCAAATGGATTGCTACAATTCTAGAATATGACATTGAAATAAAACCCACCAAACTAATCAAAGGTCAAGGCCTGGCCCAATTAATGGCTCAATCAAACTTGCAGGCCCTTGACATTAATATGATGAATGCCTTAGATGATCAGGAAGGATTGCCCCTTCCAACTGTTGAGGAGCAGTTTCAGAACTCTACTTGGTATACTGATATCCTTTACGTGCTCACTAACCTCAATGCCCCCCCAGAACTGTCCAAAACAAAGGCCAGATTCATAAAACTCAAAGCTCGAAATTACTGCATTATGAATGAAAGTCTATATTGGAAAAATCCAAATGGCCTTTTGCTGAAATGTTTGTCTAAAACTGAAGCTGAAAGAATCAAACAAGAATTCCATGCTGGGGAGTGTGGAGGCCACCTGAGTTGGAAAACCACTGCAAATAAGATACTCAGGGCTGATTACTATTGGCATACACTCTTTAGTGATGTCCATAAAATGATTCTTTCCTACCACAAATGCCAAATCTTTGAAGGCAAAAGAAATCTCCTTCCCCTCCCTCTGCAACTGATCACCATAGAAGGCCCTTTCATGCAATGGGGCCTAGACTTTATAGGAGAAATTCATCCTGCCTCCTGTGGACAACATAAATGGATTTTAACTGCTACATATTACTTCACTAAATGGATAGAAGCTATACCCACTAGGAATGCCACCGATTCTGTCATTATTAGGTTCCTAGAAGACTTCATCTTATCTCGTTTTGGTTGTCCAAGGAAAATAATCACTAACAATGCTGCTGCTTTCGGATCCAAAAGAATGATTGATTTCTGTCACAGGTACGGAATAGCACTTGCATATTCGACTGCCTATTACCCCCAGGGTAATGGCCTAGCTGAATCATCTAACAAAAGCCTGGTTACAATCATTAAGAAGCTGCTGGAAGAGAACAAAAGATCAGGGCATAAAAAGTCGATACATGCCTTGTGGGCAGACAAGCTCACCACAAAAAAATCTATTGGCATGTCACCCTTTCAACTAGTTTATGGGACTGAAGCAGTGTTTCCTACTAGTCTTGGAGTTCCAGTAATCAAGCTTGTTCAGGAGATCCAATCAGAAGAGAACAGTATGATAAGGAGAATTAATGAAACAATCCATCTGCAACAAACAAGAGAGCAGGTTTATAACAGAGCTATCAGAGTACAGGAAGGCATAAAGAGACAGTTTGACAAAAGAACCAAATCTTCAGATTTCAAGGTTGGAGATAAGGTTCTGAGATGGGATTCGAGAATAAAAGACAAAGGCAAACATGGCAAGTTTGACAGTCTGTGGCAAGGTCCATATATCATACAAGCCACTGTGGGTCCTAATGCGTTTTTTCTGCAAGAACTTGATGGCACAGAGTTGTTTGGGGGTCTTGTCAATGGCATGATGCTCAAACATTACTTCTATTGATTTTCCATTTCCAGTTTCATCTCCATTGTACATACCATTGCAAGTTTTAATTTTCAGAAAAAAAAGAGAAAATGTTCCAAAAAATAGAATGAAAAGAGAGGTTCGGACATGCTCAAAATATGAACCTATGAAGTAAAAAGCATGGCTCAAACCTGATCAAAATCTGAGCCAAAAGGAAGCAGAATAGCTGGTCCTAATAAGCTCAAAATCTGGATCAGCAGTGAAAAGAAGAATCAGCTCTAATATGCCCAAAACCAGAGCTGAAGCAAAGAAAAGAGGTGACTCAAATATGCTTAAAGCCGGAGTCACAAGAAAGAAAGAAGGGTGTTTCACAGTTGCAGAATTCCATGCCTTCACAGTTTTGTTTTCTACAAGTTTCTGCCCAACAAGTCAAACAGTCTAATCCTAGCTTGGCTGTGTTTAAATTTCCTGTCTTAGAATGTAGGTGAAGGAACCTATTGGATAGTTTAATCCCAACAGGTATTAGATTAGGTAGAGAAATAGATGAGGTCAACAGTCTAATCTGGCCTCATAGAGCAATAAGGGTAGAATTAGAATAGGTTTGTTTTTGTTTTGCAAAATAAAATGGAAAGGGTCTGCTAGTTCAAATGCACCCAAGGGAAAACTGTAGAACTGTAGTTTGGGTAGGTAGTTTGGTTGGGAAAATGTTTCTGCTGATATATCATGTTTGTGGCAGCTGAAAATCAAAGAAGGAAGATGGCTTATGATATCAGGCATCTGGCCTACTCCAAAGATCATATCTGGTTTCTTGACTCCTCCAAGGAGCAACCATCCCCATGTGGAGCCACTGTTAGCCCCCCCATGAAATTCTTGACAAAGCAAGTTGGGGGCTAGTTTGCTCTGGAGCCTCCAAGGAATGCATTTCCCCTGAAAATTCATCCTCCTTGGAGTCTCTGTGTGCTGTGCTTAACATATGGTTCCCCTGTTGATTCATTTCTCAACAAGCCCATTATTGCCCTTTATACCCCTACAAAACACCACATTGTCACCTCTGTTTCCCCTTTGTCTTCTCCCCAATTCCTCCCTTAATCTCCCCAAAATCCCCTTTGGATTATTCCTTTACCTTTTGTTCCCTCAAAATTCCCCTTAACCCTTCTACTGTTACCCTCCTTAGGCCTTGGAATGCACTAAAAGGGTTTAAAACCCCACTTTCCGACTATATGGCAGGCCTAGCCCCTTTTCTGATAGCCCGCGCCCCCTCTCTTCCATAAAACCTGGCGCCGAAACCCAAAGCTAAACCCTCCAGGCCCTTTTCCCCTCCAACCCTTTTTCTGCCCAAAAAATCATGAAAAACCTTTGATAAATCACATTTTTGGGGTTTTAAAGGTTTGCCGCTGGTCTGATCCTTCAACGAATCTCCGCCGTCTGTTAAACACGAAATCGACGACCGTTATTCACTACGGGGGGTTGCTCCAAAATCTCATGGCCGTACAACTTGGCCCCCCCATAGTCCATCTCCACCATCCAATTAATATATGATCCAACGGTGCGGAGTGTGCCCGACACGTGGTGGTCCCCCCTTCCCCACCTTCACTGTTCATAAACAGCCGTGGTTTTTTCCGCACCACCATTGGGCGCTGAGTGGTTTTCCCTGGGCACCCAGCGATTCCACTCATCTCCTGCCACGCGTCCTCCTGTACTATTCTAAAAACCGCCATTTCACGCATTATCTCCCGGATGAAAGACGGATAGTGGAATAAATGATAGCCGTCAGATCTTGGAGCCCGCATCCAACGGCCATCGTACTCTGGAGATGCGCGCGTTTTAACTCGGGCCTCCACTCTCCCCGCGCATTAAATTTCGGCCAAAAGATATGCAGCGGAATCAATCACCCTCGTCCGATCCTACGCGCTTAATCCAACGGCTGTCATCTCCCGAAGCTGCACACCATTTAACACCTGTCCATCGTGCCCGCGGGTCCGCCTTCCGTCGTTCTCCGCCTTTGAGCTTTGCCCGATCGACGGTCCAGATCTGTCTGTTCATTGTTAACCATTCCGTTGCCCCGGGACCTCCACGTCACCCATCCATCGTTCTCAGTCCCGCCACGTCACCCCCACGTGTTTCATCCGTACTTTCTCCCATTCCATCGCGTATATTTGATTATTTTCATGTTCTTTAATGTTTTCTCATTCGTTTTCGTTCTGTGTTCCGTGAATTACCTACCTGAGCAGTTTTTCACCATTCTTCTACATTTTCTTCTCCCATGTCACTGATTGCACGTCCATTTCTTCCATCTACATCACCTGCCACCCTTGTCCATGGATTTCTTCACGGTCTTCGTGTTTCCTGCAGGTTTATAAAGAAAGAATGGCCGCCGTGATACACTTCCATGCTACCAGGACAACTAAATCTGAGGAAGGTCATCCACAGCGGCTGAATTTATGAACAAAGGCCCGGGAAGGTGAAGATGAGATGTTCATTAAAGGAATAGAGTTTGAACTCTGTAGGAAATCTCCCATCACCGTTAAACTCGAGCCTACCTGTCAGAGATGGAATTGAAGCAGCAGAGCTTTCCAGTACAGAGCAAAAGGGAGGTTAAGGCACGCTAATGAAGATCCAGAGCCTTAAATTAGTGTTTTCAAAGGAAGAGCAGAAGATCACAGACCCCGAGGATCGATCAAAGGATCCTGAGCGCAGGCAAAAGGTAATATCGAGTCTTGGTGTTTCGGTAGAATGTTTTTGTTTTCGAGTACGGGGCACCATCGGTCTTGTTTACACCTCGTCCACGAAAATATTTCCTGGAACAACGATTCAAAACCACTAGGAGCATTTATGTGAGACCTTTCGATGGTTATTTTATTTTTGGAAAACAGGAACTAGAGTACTTCAGCCAAAAGATGTCAAGATCAAATCTGGAGTAGATCATTCTCTCACAAGGAAGGTGACAGAGATTAAATATACAGCATGTCAAGCAGAATGGGTTTCGGCCCTACATTCATTGTTGTGTTTAAAGATACATTTAATTTTCACCTACTCCTTCAGTCGATCTTAGGCTCACCATTTGCTATAAAGCACAGAAGGAAACATTGTAATGGTTGTTGATGAGATATCAGTGAAATGCAAGCATTGTTCCTCTTGAGACAAGTTCTCTATGTAATATTGTAAGATAGACTGAGACTAGATGTATTCAGACTGAATGTTCAAGCTATGGGCTATGATGTACCTGATTGGTGTTGTTTTTAATATGACAAGCATGTTTCTTTGGATCCTGATCTAAAGCAGCTGGTGATGTTCTCCTTTCTCTGTATTTGTGATTGACTTGCTTTCATTTCATCATGTTTCTTTAGGCTCACATCAGAAGTTTAGCATAAGATTTACCCTTGATAGGTACCTTATGCTGCTGCTCTCCCAGCCTTCTATGTTTTCTGCTTATATGTGTATCTGAATGTTGATTTCAATTGATTTAACCAGTGTAGTGGATGTCATTGTCTACTCTTTGATGTATGAGTTAATGGAATCAGTATTTAGATGTTCTAGTTAGGATTTAGTTGAATGTGTTGAGAACCTGGGAGGTCTAGAATTTTGTATCTGCCTCACTAGGATATTTCCATCCCAATTAAACCTTTCCAGGATCCCTTCTTTTACCTCTAATTCTGTCCAAGCAGGCCTGGAGTTAAATGACCTCTGGCCTGATCTATAGACAGAGTTGGTTGGTTCTCCTCCTTTCATTTTCTGTCCTTAATGTCCCATTCCAAATATCTCCTTCAAGATCCAAATGCTCTAGATGACTAGCCCAATTGAAAGCTTGCACATTAATTACAAGTAAATCCTTTCTTGACTCCATAGCCCAATGGCTTTGATGTTCTTTGAGTTATCTGTCTCTGCCTAAGCTTCACCTTTGCTCATCCTTGCCTTCTATTGGACCTTATTTTCCCTGATTCCTTCCAACCAAACACAAACAATCAAACAAACAACCATGAGCCTACAACTAGCCTAAAATCATAACCTAAGAGCTTCAAAGACATATCCTTCGACTCATATAGAGAGATCCCTCTCTGGACCTAGGAGGGCTAGATCCTAAGGTCTGAAAGTGGTTCTATGTTGTCTCATCTTTTGGTCTCTGTCAACCTGGCCAAAACATGGGAACCCCAACAGGTGGTTTAGGGTTTTTCAAACTCTAATCTTACATAAAGAAGGAGAAGACTCAAGGAGGGGTTGTTGATGAATTTTCATTTTAGAGGTTGCTGAAGCAACTCCATTTCTCTACGTTGTTTAGCAAGAGAAAGAGAGGATTTCCTGTTTAGGAATCCTCCCTCCTTCCTTGAGCAGCTCTTGGAGGAGATTGTGCTGCAGTGGTCCAATATCTGGAATTTTGGCCAAGCTCCATCTCTCTTGACAACGTTATTCCTATTTAGGGGTTTTACTATTCAGAGATTTGCAGCAAGTGGAATCAGATCTATTTAGATCTGAAGAATTTTATTGCATATTTTCAGTGGAGAAGTCATCTAAATCACTGGAAGGAGTGTAATAGATGATTAGAGCTCCAGATCCTTATCTTGGCATCAGGCCAAATTGTATATTACCATCATCTACGCATTTCCTTGAGGAGACTGCGTCCTTTTTGCAAGAGAAGTTGCAGTGGGGGTTTTGCTTCAGATTGGAGGAGAGATCTCCGGTGAAAAGGGTTCCTTTCCCTTCACTGTGGCGATCCATAGATTGGCCAACCAATCTATGTTTATTTCAGATATGATCTGCTGTGTAACATGTTATTCATAAATTTCTGAAGTTTACTGCAGATCGATGGAGTAGATCTCAGATCTATTCAGCGTTCTTCACTTTCAGCTGAGATGGCCCAAGGGGAATGTACTTAAAAGCTATTTTTGCATATAGATCTCATTCTGATCTGATGTTTTGTACTCTTATATATTATATATCTGTAATATAATGTAATACTTCTGCATATTCCTGTAGATTTCGTTTTCTGGTTCATCCTGCAGTTTCTTATGCTATAATGCTGGGTTTTTGAGGCATTTCTTCATGTATAGATTTGTATCTTCTCATGTAAAACCATTGAATAATATTATAATATTTATGTACTGATATCCCTGCATAAACTCACTAAACCCTTTAGAAAATCACGCTGTTGAAGCTTCAATCCAATCTGCAAACTTTAGGTCATGGGGAATCAGGGTTTTTCTTGACTAGTCGGGAAGGAGGAACTGGTTAACATAGAAAAACGCATTTTTTTTTTCTGAAATTTTGCATGGAGGTTCCATATAACCCTAGTTAACATATCCCAGAGCCGTTTCCCTTATTATTACACATTTTTCCTAATATATCCATTTTAGTGAATAAATCCTTATTTTTCCCCACTATTGGATGAAGGGATTGAGCATATTTCTTGCTGCTGTAGTTCCAGATCTGTATTTATGTCTATTAAATTTGTTTCAAATCTTATTATTCAATGTAGGACCTTTATACTGTTTTCAGATTGCTGCAGTCCCTTATTTCGGTAGTTTCCAAAGCAACTAGGTGTGGGAGATCTGTTTAACCCACCTAGAGTGATTTTTTTGAAGCCTCCTCTTGTATTTAGGTCTTAGATACTTTGATATAAGGAATCCAAGGGCTTTTCTGAGCTGCTGTAGCATGCATTCCTGAAAAATGCATTTTTCAGGCATGTATTGCTGAGAAATCCCTTTAGGGGATATTACCCTTCGAAAAAGTTCTATAGAGAGAGTCTGTATAGGGCTAGCTAACCTATGGATCTCACCCTGTTTTCAAAAGTGACATATCCAGTAAATTCCCCTACAGTCAATCTCTTGAATAGATCCGGTTGTTGATTGGTAATGTTTCCGAAAAAGGATTCTCATTTGCCGGATTCATGAGCAGTTCCCAATTTGGAACATTACATTGGATTAAAAACACCAAAATCGACCTTAGAGTTGAAAATTGGTGTTATCAAAATCACCATTTGTTTGTATGATTTAAACTACAACTTGTTTAGCATTGTTGTCTTGACAACTTATATCATTGAAAACAAAAAACCTTTAAATCAATATTTGAATTGAAAAGTGGTGCTCCCAATAACACCTTTTATTTTTATTTTTTTAGGTGGGGTTAAAATTATAAATTATTTGAAACTATGGCCTTGACAATTGGTTTCATTTTTTTTTTCAAAGAAAAAGACGCGTAATTCTTTCATTATAAATGAAAAAGTTACATTTTGTATATACAATAAATATGTTATTCAACATTGAGAAACCAAACATTTTATGTCATCATGTAAGAATTTATGAGGAGCCTTCCCACCATAATTATAGTCATAGAAAAAACAAAAAAATGTATATAAATTTTGACAACTATCTGGCCAAAGACCAATACCTGCCACCAGAGAGAAAAGTGGCCGATATCTAACAACATTCATCAAAACAACCGAAGATGACACACAATTTTAGCATGGAATGCCCAATTAAAGAGAGAAAAATATATATGAAGTCCACAAACCAAAGAAGTAGTACAATTTTATTGAGGGAAATAAAACTAACAACAGTAGAAAATATAGGTGAAAATCATAGATCCTGAACATGATGATTGATAATCTCTTGATGTTCATGTAACTGCTCCTTAATTATCCAAAGATCTTTCTCCAAATCCATGCTATCCTTTGATAATCATTCGGTGACAGGATTCCTTTCCCTGTAAATGTGAGAATAAGAAAAAGAATCAAAAGAGTAAGCAAGGCGACTAATCTCCTCTAAAATGGGTCAAAGTGTGATGTTCCTGCAAGAAATGATGCGACAAATCCAGTTTTTAGTCAACTTGGAGTCACTAAAGATATGAATATTTGTGCAAGCTTGTTCCTTGGCAAATAAAAGTAGACTTTTGCATGTAATTAGCTCTACTCTGCTATTTGTTCCCAAACCTAGTCCCATTTTTACTTTGAAATAGTGGAAGGAATTGAGATACAATATGATGCTGCCCCCACAAGAATGACCTCAGTCCCTGGAAGCACCATCAAAATAACTCTAGGGCTTGGATGAATTGATTTCTTCCTCTAGAATGATCCAAGGAGCTGGAAAATTTGTTTCCTGAGGAAAATGATTGAGAATTTCCAACCCCTCAGCGAAATATGAGCAGGAACATAAACCATATCATCAAAAATTTCCTTGTTATGTGATAACTATATGCCCCAGAAGATGATAAGAGGGGGAGTATAAAATGAATGATAAAATCAGTTTGAGTTCCACGAATGCCATGCATTCTCGATATTGTTACGAGACCACTGAATGGAGTGACCAAGGACCCTCCCACATAATTTCTAGACCAATTGAAAGAAGGAGCATTCCATGAAGAGACATGAAATTATTTCACCATTTTTTTGACATAAATGGAACCATCTTGGGCCAACCATAAAACGCCACTGAAGAATATCCCAAGTTGGAAATTTAGACATAAACAAGGACCACATGAATAACTTAGCTTTGGATGAACATTTAACCCTCTAAACTGATTTCCACCACCATCTCTCCACCAGGTTATAGTGATCAATGATAAGAGAGGAATGACCCATTTTTGGCATATAGAAACTAAATGGGGAGATACACCACACTAGTTTTTCCGATATGTCAATGATGAAAATATCACTATCCTTGAGACAATGGATATAGTCATTCCAAAGGGTATAAAAATCCTCCTCAATACCTATATCAACAACCTATAGCTAGCCCTAATGCCAAATAAAAGATTCATTTGGATTGGAAATATGGGCCAACCTATGAACACCATGCTTCTGAAGCCGCTCAATTAAAAGAGGTGGAAGAATTAAACGCTTGTGAAAACTTGGTCAAGGATCCAAGCCAATATGAATCATATTACCAAAATTGATCCACCTGTTATCCTTAATAACAATTAGGTTGGTATAGGAGTGCATTTTTGAGTTAGGTTAGGTTGTAAGGGTCAAATAAAGTTATGAAATTGATTGAATTTCATGTTTTGTATATAGTTTTGAAAGGTCTAAGTGGTCATTGGTCATTTGATTAAGGTCTTGTCAAAGTAAAATTCAAAAAATCTGAATGCATGGGTTAATAGAGTCACTTTTTGACAATTGGCACCTTTTTCCTGAGTCCACAACATTTTCTGTATGAAAAAATCTATTTTTTCTATGGACTCACCTGACAGTTCCATAGAGAATCTGTCATCCCACTAACTCAAATCGCTACGAACTCAGGTTTTTCTGCTAACGATGAGGTGATCAATATGCTGTCATCATTTCATTGGTCAGTGGTCAGTTTGTCATCATGGTACATAACTATTATGAGTCACCATTTGTCATATTGCATGCCTAGTAATCATCACACCTCCATCATTTCCTTTTCCCTCCCATATTTATTTCCTAATTTAGCCTTACCTCATTTGAACAATGAAACTTACATTTCAATCTTTGTAAGATGCTTGATCTTGTGCCAACAATCTTCAAGCTAGTTTCTTGTCTAATTTTTGTCTTAGGTTAGCTCTTACCTCTGTCAAACAAGCTGCGTGTTTTCTTAGATAATTTTTGCAGGTGTCAAGACTTGAAGCAGGACAACGCTTATTGGAGGGCATGGCTTCACATAAAAATCCCAACAAAGGAGGCTTTGTTAGATATGAGCCCATGGACATGAAGCTGGTTGTGGAAGACCCAAGCTTTGCACAGGCTTTCATAAATACTATCTGTATGATATTTTTCTAAAAACTGTAGGGGTACCATGCACAGGTGTCCAAGTATTTTTTTGTCAACTTTGTTGGCACAAATTCAAGGGTGGGCATCTTCAGTTTCATTGTTTCTCTTGATACCATTACACAAGAAAATAAAATTCTGAGGTTCAGAGAAGAATAGTTCAAGGCAACCAAATTCAAGCTTCAGAACTGTGAATAATTTCTAAAGCAAGAGCATATAGGAGTTGACGTGACCTCAAGCATACCCAAGAGATGCCTCAAGGAAAAATACTCAAAGCTGCTGATGGTAATCCAAAAAATATTTTACTTGTGAAGAAGTTTAGGAAAATTGGCTGACAAGGAACAAGCCAAACCCGAGAGTAGTGATACATCCATATTTCATCATGGCTTAGTCAAGTTGTTAGATATGGAAGAGTTGAAGAAATTAAATAGGGATTAGGCTACTTTCCTGTTTTTGAGTGGCTATGATGTAGATGTTCTTACTCCAAGAAAGACACCCAAGTCAAAGACAAACACTCCCAAGAAGGAAAAATAACCAATAGCTGAAGAAGAGGTTGACCTTGAGGTAGATGTGCAGCCTATAGTAGAGCCAATGGAGGTAGAGATTGAACAGTGGCACCTCAGAAAAAACCTACTAGCAACAAGCTCAAAATTGATACAAGGGCTCATAGAAGAACCACCAGGAGTCAAACACAAGGAAAGGGAAAACTTGAAGACATACTGAAAGAAATTGATATTGAAGAAACCCCTATTTTAAAGCCTGTAGAGGTTAAAGGAACAAAAATGTAGAAGAAGAGTCTTACAACAAAGAAACTTGATTTTTCTAGTGAGGATTCAGGTTTTGTCTTTAAGCCTAGGAAACCATTCACTAGGTCACAAATCTCGAAGGGAGGCAAGTCTGATAAGTTGCATAAAGAGACAGAAAAGAAGAAGCAACCCATAAGGGAAGAGATCATAGAGCTATCCCTAGCTGAAGTAGAAATCATCAAGACAAATAAAGGAAAAGAAAAGGTCCAATAAAAGTATGGAGTGGAGCTTCTAAAAGAACAACTTAAGGAAGCCAGAAGAAGTTTTAGAAGCCAAGATGGAATTGGAGGATTTTAAACAAGAAAGGAAGGAGCTCATAGATTTCAAGAGGGAAGTCAGCAAAAAAATTGATTTTTATGATGAAGTGGCAGAAAGGTCGAGGAATATGATGAGAAGAATGCTACCACTGCACAAGATGATGAAGCATACCATGAGGATAAACAGGTGGTTGCAGGTAGAGAGGAGAAAGCTGGAAAACCAAGTCAAAGAGTTAGAAAGTAAAATGGAAATGGTGCAGACAAAACTAAAGAAAAAGGTCTTGAAAATGATAGTTGTGGATGACCCGGCTGCTCCTTGAAAGAGGGTAAGACATTTTTTGGGCCTATTTTGTCTTAGGATGCTTCATCTCATTAGTTAACATAGCTCTGGACAAGTTTTTGGAGGTAAAGAGTGGAAGTTTAAAATTTTGGAAAAATCATGCAATTTCGTAGCATACTCCTGACTTAAAGTCGAGTTTTTGCTACGAACTCGCTGGAGGATATTTTGAGGTATAATTTCCAAAATTTATCATAATAGGAGTGGGTAACAACATGTATTTACCTCATTTTTCCTAATGAATACCCTCCAATGAGAAGCAAAGTCAGAAAGGGTGCAGAAAGTGTTAAATGGAAAACACTACAAAGTCTTCACTACGAACTTACTTAAAATTTCTCTATTTTTATATCGAGGTCAAATATTGATATTTTTGTAGCATTTAATGTTTCATGGGAGAAGATGAGTCATTAGAATATGTTGAAGTGTATCAGTGAATACATTTGTTGGTAAAGCCACTAAGCAAGAAGGTGACATGGTTGCTAGCTCACCATTTTTGCCACATCATCAAACACAACAACACATCCTAAAATTTTGAGCATCAGAGCCTAGATTCCAATATGGTAGTTCATCACTTGGTCATGGTCATTGCCACCTTAGGAAAAGATGTTTGACTTGATAAGCATTTTCATATATGGGTTATTTAAAAGTTGTTAATGAAGTTAATGACGTTACAGTCATTTTAGGTTTCAAACTCCTTCTAAACAGGATTATCTATATATTCTCTCCATGTAATAAATTCCTTTTTGGATTAGATCTCTTCAACAATTTAGAGGGTCTATCCTAGGTGGCAGAATTCATGTAAAAGGATAGAGGGATTTCAGAGTTAGAGGGGGTTGATCGATGTTATGACTTATGCTACTATTGTAAATTTTTCTCTGTTCAGTTAATATACAGTTACTGAAAACCTTTTTAAGACCTGAGATCCTTTATGGGCTCTTATGTGTTTGTCTCATTTACATTTTCAATGTCAATTCAACTTACTTTATGCATAATCACTTGGAATTAATAGATAATTATGCTCCAACTTCGTTTATGAATCTTGTTTTCTGTCCAAGTTATTTTTTTATAAGAGTTCACATTCCTCAACTTCCATGAAAGATATTTTTATGTAATTGAGTTTCATATTGACTCCGTGCCCAATGGTAGCCATCTCATATCCTTCACCTACAAAAAACCATCCAAAAGACATACGAGAGTTATCCATCTTATTTTTTAAGCTTCATTATCGAATATCATACATTTTCTTGAGAGAGCCCTCTTTGGTTGGAAGTGATAACTTCCAACCCTAAGTGGTTTGAAACAATTACACTGAATTGACTATTGATCAACCCAATCAACCTCAGTTTGGTGATAACACCACCATTCCAACCTTTTTTGAATGATCTCAAAATTTTTAAGGATGAACTGCCATATAAGAGATATGTTCATTTTCTGTCTGATAGGAATCCTTAACCAACATTCTACATATAATGGAGTAATATATTTACGAGTAACCACTTTAATCCACAAGCTATCAGTGTATAAAAGCCTTCATCCGCATTTTTCTGCAAGAGCATTTAAAAATAACAGAAGACTCTTGAGACCCCAACTGCCCAGTTGTTTTGGTCTTGTGATTAGATCCCATTTGACCCATGGTAGAATGTTGAAATTTGCAACAAGAAACAGTGAAATTGGCAACCAGAAAGGACAAAAATTTCACACACACTGGTGTGGGATTATAGTCACACATTGGTGAGGAATTCAGTTACGAATTAGTGCTAAATGTGGGCATCTAATTTATTTTTCCCTTAAATAAATTGGACAATCAATTGTAATTTCATCTCATAACAACTTGTATCAGTTAACTAAGTCATAAAGACTGAGTTAGCTCAATAATTTCGAGTTGAGGGTCTAAGATGAGGCATGTAGAGTGATTCTAATGTTTTGGGGGTCCAGTTGCAGTTGTAGCACTAGTGTGGTGTGAGTGTAATTAGTTAACTCAAATTAATTGAGTTAAAATCAGTTTAACTAGTTCTAACTGAGTGATGAGCTAGTGAGAGGTATAGTGAATTAAATTAGATTTAATTCACAAGTAGTGATCAATCAGATAACAGATGATTCGTTATTAGTATATGCATGCATGTCAGTTATGATGAAGATAGAGTTGAGACAAAGGTTAAAGGGAAGATAACTATAAATTTTATTATTAGAAAATTACACAGGCGCAATTATGAAGTCATAGGAAGGCCATGATGGATTGAAAAATCAAGGAAGACTAATTTTACTATTTAATAGGGGCTTATTTCCCTAGGGATTGTGTGAGAAAGGTTGAGCTTAGTAGAGGCTAAGAAGTGGCTAAGTGTTTGTCAATTTTTCCTGAGAATTGCAAGCCAGTTTTGAGCAGGATCATAGTGATACAGTTAGGAGAGTGCATTATTTTCTTGGTTTGAGAAAGCATTGTATTGTTTCATGATTCCTTGAATTTATAAAATATATGATAGCAGGGTTTTGAGTAGTTTCTTTCCCCAAGAAAATCTTGTGTTGTGTGATTGATTTAATTCTTTCTCTTACTTGCATGTGATTGAGTGATCGTGTTTTATATTCCGCAAATATTGTAGAAGGATTCAATATCTTGTTTTAGTAAATCAAAATATTAGATTGAATCCATTGGTATAGAGATTCTATATATTTTATACATGGTATAAGAGCACTAGGAATCACAATAGAAGAGAAGAAATCGAGTTTGTCTTGAACATGTTCAAATTTGCAGATTTATTCTTTAAGATCCAACAACAAACTAAGATGTCTTTCAACAGCTTGAGACTCGAATATGAACTCGAGGTAAATTTGAATTATATTACACGGAAGGAAAGGATGGAGGCAGTGTTGGAGGACAACAGGTTGAACGAATTCATAGATACTGATATCCCCAAGCTCACATCAGCAGATGCCCAACTTCTTTATGCTTGGCATAAGAAGGTAGCAAAGGCGAGAAGGATATTGTTAGAGGGAGTTCGAGATGATATTGTCTCGAGTCTCCATGGGAAGGCAACTCCATATGACATGTGGAAGGCCTTGAAAAATCTGTTTGAGAATAGCAGTGACCATAGGAAGTTGGCGCTGAAGAACAAGCTTTGAAAGATCAAGATGGAGGAGGGTGAGACGATACAAACATGGAGAAGTTCACTCAATGTCGAGATGAGCTTGGAAGTGTTGGTGTGACAGTATCCCAAGATGATTTGGTGATCCTAGCACTTCTAGGCATTCCTAAGAGCTGGCATAGTTACCAGGACTCTGTGAATGGGAGGGAGAAGCTACCAAAATGGGAGCATTTGTGGTCCGACTTGGTAATAAAAGAGATAAGGCAGAATAATAGATACGGGACCTCCAACACCAACAAAGAATAATATTGTGTATTAGTTGGAAAAGGAAAGAAAGCCAAGGGAAAGAATTTCCAAGGTGAAGAGGGCAAGAGAGACTTGTCCAAGATTAGGTGTTTTCACTGTCACGAGCATGGGCACTATGCCTCGAATTATAAATAGAAGAAGGAAAGCAAGAAGGAGCCTACATTTGCAACGGGCGAAGCGCTAGCTTCATAGTTAGAGCTTGATTTTACTCTCATTGCATGCACGACCAACACTGTAATGGGATGCATGTGGTATCTAGACAACGATGCTTTGTTCCATATGACAGGGAATAGAGATATCTTCAGTGACTTGGAGGAGAAGGACCTCCAGCAGAACATAGAATTTGTAGATGAAGGGAGATATAGTGCGACTGACATAGGTACAATTACATTTCCGAGGGAGTCTGGATCCCCTCTCAGACTAGCAGATGTTTTGTATATTCCAGGCCTAAGGAATATTCTTGTCTTCGTAGTGGTATTGGAAGAACGTGGTTATGATGTGATGTTTAGAAAAGGAATGGTTTTCCTTAAACACATAGCCACGAGATAGGTGAAACTGATCGATGGAGTCAAGAACCTGTATGCTCTCGAGGTCGAGGATGCATGCAAAGATTTGAGGAGCAAAGCAGTTGTTAATGACTTGGTGGTTGAGAGGGAGCAATTATATCTCAACATGCAACCTTAGAAGCAGTCTCATAAGGTTGTGGAGCAGCCACAATTGGAGAAGCAGAGAGGAGACTGAGTAGAAGAGTCCACTAAAGAAGAGACCTCCAGGAGGGGGAAATTTTGAGCCAGATGGGTAGAGGGAGTACATGCAGCTATACCTCTAGGTGTGAGTCGGGGCAATGTGCATATATAATCTCAAGAAAAAATTTGGGTAGGGTCAATTGAGATGGTGTGTCTCATGGATCGAACTTGGCTTCGAGGAGCCCATAATATAGCAGTAGCAGGAAGAATCAGTTAGATTGATGCAATCATATGTTAAGAAGACATAAATTAGAGTGACAGATGTAAGATACTAGAGCACATATCAGAGTTGGCAGTAATGCAGAGGGCATGGATGCAGATGTCAACAGCAACCCAGAGATTTCTGTAGACAGTGCAGTAAATAGTAGTAGTCAAAGGCTCTGATGATATATGCATTATACTGATTCAATTGTTCAGAGGATATTCAGTTTCAAGAGTTGTAGGTGCAAACAACACCAGAGAAGTGTTGCATGTAGAACATTCCAAAGGTAACATATCGAGATATATTGAATTCCTTTCTTGTTGAGAGGGAGTGTTGAAATTTGCAATAAGAAACAATGAAATTGGAAACTAGAAAGGACAAAAAATGAACAAACATTGGTGTGGGATTTCAATCACATATTGGTTAGGAATTCAGTTACACATTAGTGCTAAATGTGGGCATCTAATTTATTTTTCCCTTAAATAAATTGGACAATAAATTGTAATTTCATCTCATAACAACTTGTATTAGTTAACTAAGTCATAAAGACTGAGTTAGATCAATAATTTTGAGTTGAGGGTCTAAGATAAGTGTTGGCTTGAGGGGTCCTGACCCAGGTTCGGATTTAAGGTTTGACAACAAACCCCTATACTACTGGCCCTTTCGAAAATGACCTACTTTTGCAGGCCAAGGTATCACCCGAAGCAGTATGGGTGGGTGCTAGAACTAGGTTTCCGTACCCTGAGAGAGAGTAGGTAATTAAGGAAAATCTTGTCAAGTTCTATCAGGTTCACATAGAAACAAGCCTATTATTGATCTCTTAACAGTATAATAAACATGTAAACATAAACAAAGCTGCTATTATTAAGCAGATCTGATCAAAACCTTCTCATCCACGTGCGCATTAGAAATTATCATTACAAAATATCACAATCGCAGCTAATTCAAATCACACAGATGTACTTCAGTAGTGGATACAACCAGTTCAGATAACATAACAGATTTCGTGTTCATTAGCATCCAAAACCAGTTACAAACCCAAGTCATAACCCGTGCACACAGCCAGCGGGGTCCGCACATAGCAGGACTAAGGATCTCCGTGCACACAACCAGTAGGATTCTTTACCCAAAACTACCCAAAACGGATCTCAACAGTATGTACGTAGCATCAATCTTAATTACTTCTAGACTCAAACTATCTATCTATTTATATCATCATAGCCTGTGCTATCCTGTGGTCCACCAACCGTGGTTTGAGGACTCTAGTTCTACCTATAGGTCTACCCTTTGACCCATTATAATACATTGGGGGCTTTGACTCGCCCCAAAGCGCCTTGCGCAAGACCAATTACTACAAAAATATATAAAAAACACAACATTGGAACATATCAAAATGTAGCTAGGGGACCCTGTTCCAACAGGCCCCCAATACAATCTTGTGACTTGTCCCGAGTCACAGTAGCCATGGGGTTTGCATCTTTGCCTGGAGCTTCTTAATGGCATCGACCAGAGGGGGCAACACTCCTTCGCTCTACGCGATAAATTTCTGTGCAATGTTCACCAAATTCTGCGAAATTGGGCCTTCAGTGGCAGCAGTGACACTTTCCAGGGTCTGATTCCATTGTTTGATCGCAACATCCAAGTCCTGAGATATCTTGAGGGCTTCATCGACCCATGGCTTGAGGTGGTCACTCAAAACCTTCTTCTTGTGGTGAAGCTCTTCCAGGTCATCACTGAGTGCATGGCTGGCTCGCAGACGTGCCAGGCATTGAGCGCGGATCAGAGTGGGCATTGTAGCCTCCAGTTGCTCGAATTATTCTTCCTTCTGGCGCAGTTCTTGGGTAAATTCACGCAGGAGAGGGTCGTTCTACACCTTAGACCACAACTACATAGCCGTATCAAGAAATTCTGCGCCCTGAGCGATTTGAGTTGTAATGGTGTTCTTGGCTTCTGTGACCAACACAGCTCTCTGGGCGCATACCTTAGGAGGAGTTTTCGGCTGTAACTTAGCCTGCAACACAGCAATCAACTGATCCATCTCGGTCTTGATGTTCTGGATCTCTATCCGAGAAGATTTCAGGGCTGAGATGAGCCCCTCAATCTTAGCCTGGGGGGTGGCAGACGCCAGAATGCCTTCAGTCACATCTACGCATAGTCTGCTGATCAGACACTCCAACTCAGTCTGCTGCGTGGCGGCAAGGATGCACACGGCCTGTGCCTAGGATGCCTCGGTAGTCTTTTCGAATTTTTTTTTTCTCGGTTGTAATTATATGTTTCTGTACCCAGCGGTCTCTATGCTGGATTTCCTTGAAGAGGGATGTTTGGAGAACCTGCAACGACTTGTGTGGAAGCTGGTCCAAGTTCAGATGTACTTTTGCGCAGGCCTGGACTTGCGTACATAAGGCAGATAGACTTAGAGTGATTGTTGCGCCTGGCAAGGGGTAGAGACGGCTCTCAGTCGTGGAGATCAACTCAGTGCTGGTTGCTAGAGGCAGCCTCACTTGAACCATGCTTATCTGTAGGGTATCAGCCTTGAGCTGAAGAGATTGGAGCTCAGACTGTAATGCAGTGACTGCGGCCTTCTCTTGCTCTTCCAAGGCAAGCCATCTTTCTTCTGAAGCGAGGGTGATCGCATCTGCGATTTGCTCCAACTCTTCCTTAGTTAAGGTAACCTCAGCCTCCCTACTGAGCCTCGTAGCCCGCTGTTTCGTTCGCTGGCCCTTAAGAGGTTTGGCCGTCTGTTTCATACCATTCGGGGAACCAATACCCTGCATATCCAGACCCTCGGTTTCCATGTCCTGCTGTGATTCTTGCTCCCCACCCTGTGCTGCATCTGGGGGAACCTTCGACCTGGTGTAGCCTTCTGGGTCATGACCTTCTAAAGTCTTGGCGGTGTTAGGCAGGGTGAGAGTCTTCAGGACTGTGCTTGTACCAACAGTGTTAGTCACGGTCGATCTGAATCCCAATCTCCAGTGCAGTGGCCAAGTGGCGATGAGTCGGTCGATTTCCTCATCGGTGACCATGTAAGGCAGCGACATCCAAGCTGGATCCTTACGGCCCTGAATCTACACATTGTGCATCTTCACCTGGAATGCTACGATGCTATTATATTTGTCATAGACCATCGGAGACAAGCGTGGCTAGGAGTGAATTGCTGCTATGAGCGCGCTCTGAAATAGCACCCAAAATACTTTGTTTTCCTTAATACGCTGCTCATCTTTTGAGTCCCATAAGTTCATGTATCACGCCCCTTCACACATGTTCGGTTCAAGCTCAGGGAGGACCGATCCTTCAGGGGCTTCCCATGCAAATAATGAAATTAAGAGCAATAGCCAAGAGTAGCAGAACGCCCTCCCGTGATCTTGGGCCTCGCACAATTTACAGAAACTCATTGCAGAGGAACTGTGACCATTTAAAGCATACCCATTTTTTGCAACGTCCAACAAGCTGAATCACATAGGCGGGGAAAATCATGGCCTAGCACTTGCACATCATTTTTCAAGCCAGCAGCAAGGTACCTATGCACACTCCAGGGTCGTCAATGGTGTTGATTATGAACCCTCTGGTGTTGCGCTCGACATGGTAGTCTTCTCGTATCTTGTCAGCGATCTGTTGCTTGTACTTCTTGCTGATGCACTCCATGGGATTCGGCCCTTCCATGGGTGATCCAGGTGGATATCGGTGGCCTCCCATCTATTCCATTTAGACCCACAACATCAATTCTTTCAGTTTTTCAGCTTCAACACAACTTACTATTTTTAGCAGGTTTTCAAGTCCTACATACCCGGAGCTGTTTTGGGGACTTAATGATCCAGGTGGATATTGGTGGCCACCCACTGAGTCCATTTTAACCCCCACCATCAGTTCTTTTAGTTTGTAAGTTTCAACACAACTTACTATTTATAGCAGTTTTTTGGGTCCTGAACTTTTGGAGCCGTTTTGAGGCCCTAAACGACCCATGTCGCTCACTCAAAAGTTGTAGTCCTCGGATAGATATTTATAACGAGATATTGAGCACGTCAAAAGGAGATCGGATGCCAAAGTTACGTCCCCGGGAATTTGAAACACCAATTTACCCAAACGGGACCCACAATTTTGCTTCATCTCCTAGGGTTAGGCTTTTGGACGTTTCGGATTTTACATTGTTTCTCAACAATAAATAGACCTTTGAGCCTCATTGTAACATAGTTCAGGGGGTTGGCAGCTGACACATCTCTTCTCAGGGATAAGCACTACCAGTGCCCTAGCTCGCTTGTTCTGATCATGTCTGTATTGTAACACAGTTCAGGGGCTGGTAGCCGACACATCTCTTCTCAGAGATAAGCGTTGCCAATACCCTAGCTATCCATTTCCATTATGTCTCATTGTAACATAGTTCAGAGGCCTGTAGCCATCACATCTCTTCTCAGAGATACACCTACCAATGACCTAGCTGTTAATTTCAGTCATTTGTTTTATTAATAAAATGAAGCATTATTTTCGTTGCATCTCTGTGCTTATGGTTATATGTGTATTCTGTTGCATTCTAGAGAAAATCCAGATCAATGGGGAGACCAGTAATGCAGTGAATTAGGGCGGCATCAAGGGGAATGCGGTCCTGGATCCACAAGCTACCATCATGGATCAGGGCTAGCAGTTGTCATACAACTTGATCAGTTACATTGTATTGGCCAAAGTGAGGTATCCGCAACAAGTTTAGTAATCCAGATTTTTCTAACCCGCACGCCCATAACATTGGTACGACCCTTAGCACATCATCCTCCAATAATTTTTCAAGGTAAAACTGATGTGCCAATTCTGGGAAGGCCTCCAGGTTGGCAAGGTCATGATCGTCGAACTTAATTGAGGAGAGCTTTCCTTATGTTTCTCCAATTATGCGGAATTCACCCGAAATTAGCGGCATTTGCATATAGGAATGCAGACCCTCAAGATTCTTAGGCGTGCGCACCGAGGACCTTCGGGGCCGAACATAGGGTGGTGGCCAAGTGATTGGGGCAATGAGCCGAGCTTCTTCCTACACAGACAAAGGTCGCTTTGTCGGGTTAGACGAGCGTGCCTTTGGCACCGTTCGGGGAGATTGCACGTTACGGGGGGAGGTGCGCGGCTTCCCCCCAACCATTTTTGTGTCCCTCCCCTGCCCTTGCTCTTGGCCTTTCCCTTTACTCTTCTTTTTCTCCACCTGATTCCCCTTGGTTGGTGTGGACATGAATTCTTCGACTTCAGGGGTGACCTCCAATACTTCATTGGATGCTTGCTCAGTAGAGGCCACAATTTGCAATGATTCAGCGGGATTGGTCGTAGTCATTCTCGCTTAGAAGATGAACTCGGTGTTACTACTATCGGAGGGGGTAGCACGTCCAGACATGAACAGAGCACAATAGTTACGGTAATTCACAAGGCACAAGATTTCCAGGACATGCAGAACCCCATTCAGAGCTTCCCTCCTCCATTTATTATGTTGAAGAGTGAACAATGGTCGGATGAAACTTAGCTGAAACTTACCATCAAGGAAATTGTAAAAAATCTTCGGAAATTGCCGGATTAATTACCTACTACCCACTCCTTACAATGGTAAAGTTAGATTTTTACCCAGCAGTACTGTTCCAACGACTAGTTTTCGCAGCTGTGTATTACCCCTGCGCTCCCAGCACACCTCCCGGAGCTTTCAGACCTGCGGTCGACCCTTGCGCTACCAGTGCACCTCCCCGGGCTTCCTGACCTGTGGCCAACCCCTACGCGTATAACGAGCCTGCCTGCACTTTTCCTCGTGCCTGCGCGTATTCCCTCCAATATAGCTACTTCGACTATATAGTCATTTGATCGGCATGGAGGAGTCCTGATAGGGCTTCAATCGGCTTCCATTAACATATCCTGGTACAAGATCACTGCGCAATGTAGCTAACTGGACAACTCCTCCATCAGTGATTTCCTATACCATATAAGGGCCTAGCTAGTGTTGACGGAACTTCCCTGGGTGTTTCGAAAAATGGCTATTGTATAGCAAGACCAATTCTCCTTCCGAAAAGACCTTCTGTTGAATATGTCTATCATGCCATGCTTTTTACCGAGCCTTCTAAACTTGCTGATGAAAGTTAGCAATAAATCAATCTTCCTCCAAGGTAATTAGTTGCGCTAATCATTCCTCCATGATATCGGGCTCTGCCATGTTTGTAAAGGCTGTGGTGCGCAAGCTAGGAACGATATACTCCATAGGCATAATAGCCTCCTTTCCATAAACCATCTGAAACTGTGTTTTCCTGGTCAATTTCTTGCACATGGTCCGATAGGCCTAAAGGACCAATGGGATGCGCAAGTCCCAATCGCTTCGATCGACGTTACAGATCTTGGGCAACACTTGTTCTAGAATTTTATTAAAAGCTTCTACGGTTCCATTTTCCTGCGGTTGATATGGGGTACTTTTTGAATGGTGGATCCAAAATTTGTCAGTCAAAGCTTGTATTCTTTCATTAACGAAATGCGTACCTCTATTACTCATCAAGATCTTTGGACAACCAAACCTAGTTAGAATGTGCTAAAAAATTAATTGCACAATGGTATCTGCACTACAATGCTTCACATCTTGCGCCTCCACCCATATGGTTACATAATCAGCCGCAGTGATGATGTAGCAGGCACCTGTCTTCTTACCTCATGGGTTGATGGGCCCAACGAAGTTGATTTCCCATTTATTGAATGCCTACAAGGCCATCTGTGGTTGTAAGGGAATTTCATCCCTACGCGACGGTCTTCCTATCCTTTGGCATGTGTCGCAGGCTTTTCAATAGTCATAAGAGTCAGTATGCAGTGTGGGCCACCATAGCCTAGCTCTTAAGATTTTTCGCGCCGTCGTTTTTCCTACGTAGTGACCCCCTGCTACGCCTCCATGGGATTCTGCTAACATGGCTTGTCTTTCATGTTCCGGAACGTATATTTGCAGTACCTCATCAACTCCCAGTTTATAGAAGTGGCCCGCTATGATGGTAAAGTCCGCTGTGCTTTTGTTGTACCAAATATTCTGCAGGTGCCATCCCCGTAGTTAATAATTGAATAATATCGGCAAAGTGCACATCAACCACCTTAATAGAAAATAGATGGTCATCAAGTAATCCTTCCTCTAGGCTAATTGGTTCTTCACCACTCTCGATTCAGGACAAGTGGTCTGGTCTAGCATTTAGTTTCCCCGGCTTCACAATGATCTCAAAATCATATTCTTGGAATGGCAGTAACCATCAGAAAATATCCCCCCCCAACACAGGCTTATTGAATAGGTACTTCAAAGATGAGTGATTCGTGAACATATTGAAGTTCCCTCCCAATAGATAATGCTGTTATTTCTGCAGGGAATATACCATTGCCAACCCCCCATGTTTAGTAGTGGAGTAGTTGCACTCCGTGCTAGAGAGTTTTCTACTAGCAAATGCAACTGGGTGGTTAATGTCCCCCTCCCCGGGATGCGTAAGGACAACTCCCAGGGTGATCCCTGAAGCATCCACATGATGGACATGAAAAAACTTTTCCCAGTCAAGAAATATGAGGATAGGTGCAGAGACCATATTTTCCTTGAGTAGGTCAAAACTCTTCTAACACTCCGCGTCCCAAAAAAATGAAACATCCTTCTTTAGTAACTTCTCCATGGGTGTCGTGACCAGTGCATACCCTTTAATAAAATTCCTATAATAGTCCATGTGCACGAGGATGGAGCGCAACTGTTTCTCAGTTGTAGGGACTACTAAGTTGATGATAACTACTACCTTGGCGAGGTCAACCATCAGTCCCTGCCGACAGACTATGTGGCCTAATAAGATTCCGAAAGGTACAAAAAATATGCACTTCTTAATATTTATGGAAATCTGGTGCTTTCTACAGGTGTCCAACATCATGCGCAGGTTCGAAACATGCTTCTTTACGAATCCAAATACTGTCCAATCATCAAAATATACCTCCAAGAACTTGTAAATGAACTCGTTGAATACTGCGACCACTACCCTCGAAAAGATGGCAGGGGCATTTTTGAGCCCAAACGGCATGACGGTGTACTGGAATGATCCCCATTCGGTGGCGAACATAGTTTTGCTGCGATCTTCCGGTGCGATCTTGATCTGATGGTAGCCCAAAAACCCGTCAGTGAATGAGTATGATTCCTGCCCTCCCACAATATCGAGGATTTCATCAGAGAATGGAATAGGGAAGGGATCATGTATGCAGGCATCATTTAGATTGCGCAGGTCAATGTAGATTCTTATTTTTCCTTTAGTCTTTTTCTCTTGGACCACCATAGGGCTTACCCAATCTAACTATTCTACCAGTTCGATGATACGTGCGGCTAGCATTTTGTCAATTTCTTCCTTGACTTTCTACTTATACTTGGAGTTCAATCGGTAAGGTCGCTTCTTGATAGGGTACACATCTGGTTTCAACGTGATTCACATGACCCCCAGGTCCCCTGTAATACCCTTGAGTTCTGAGAATTTCATAGGAAACAGTTCCTGGTACTCCGTGAGAAGTTCCGCGACTTTTCCAACAGTATCGTCATCCCAGGAGTCCCCAATCTTAGCTAGCTTAGGTTGTTCTTATGTTCTAATGTTGACTTCCCTTAGCTTAAGAGGCTTGGTCACATCGACGGTCCACAGTGGGGGTCCAGAAACTGTGCGTTCACCATATGATTCCAGGATAGTGATATTTCGTGGGTCTTCGTCACATTCCTCCATTGATAGATTGTGGCAGTTAGCAATATCCTGCATCTACGTATCCCAAGCTAGCGCCCCATACTCCACATGAGGGCGTGATTCATCAATTACTAGGGCATCTATGTCCTGTAGGGCTTCGTCTAATGCCTCAGTTCCACCTATCAATCCAAACGTCCCCACAAAATCGTCCTTCATGGTCTCCCAGTGGCGGGTATGCTGATGTAGCTCTGCATCCAAATACCATGTGGTGGGGATTGGCCCCAAGGCATGAATGAATAGGTGGACCCATTCATCCCTAGTCATTTCGCACCACACCTGCATCCATGCGGCCAAGTGCTTGTGCGGGTCCCCTTGGCCAAGGAAAGTCTCCACGCGTAGGTGAACTGGAGGTTCAAATCATAGGATCATCATCTTGCGACATTCCTCCCAATCCTAAAACTTCCCCTTATGCGTCTCCCACCACCACGCAGGGGTCGCACACATGGATAGGATAAGTGCCAACATTCTCTACTTCCTTGGGACTTCGGCTTCAAATGTTCTAAGAAAATCCATAATACTACCAAAACCATCGAAGTAAGGCATCTCTCTTACCTCTGAGGAGATATACCGGAAGCTCTTCGTGATCCTAAGACATCGTAGTGCAGATACGTCATGTAACCGATTCTGCAAATTCTCAATCTCCCTATCAGAGTCAAAGAGACATTCACTATCTTTCTCCTAGAAAAGCACACTATCAGCCATAGGATTAATCCAATCCTCGTCCTGGGAGGTTAGTCTATAGATATGATCCACGTCGTCTCCTTCATGCACGGGTTTTGTATACCGTTCTCCTTTTGTTGGGTCTAGGGGGACTATTACTCTCATACCCTCATTCTCAAAAACCATGCTCCTTTTCTTCAAGTTGATAATGCCTCCCATGTCTATAGCCCAATCCAGTCCTAGGAGCGCAAGATAAGGGTCCGCATATTCTACAATTTGAATTACCTCAAAATCCATGTATACCTTAACCCCTGCGATATCTACCATAATCTTTGATAGTCTCCCCAACGGTATGATCTTCTGTTGGTTAGCCATGCGTAGTTTTATAGCAAAATATTCCAGCTTAGGTTCTCCCATCCTCTGCCACGTCTGTTTGGGCAGGACATTCGTATCAGATCCCAGATCTAGGATGACCTGATCCATTTCATAATTGCCAATCTGTGCAGTTAGTCACATTTCCCAACCAATGCGTTTCTTATGCTTGTAAAGTTTGTGAACATCTTTAACATCTGTTGGAGGGTCAGTTATTTCTGTGCAACTATCTATCATAGCTTAAAGATTTTCTATTTCCTTCTGGTTGCGTAGCAACTTCATACATGCCTGTAGGAATGGTTTAACTTTTTCATCTGCTTTTAGGTTTGTTGGAGCCTTGGGAGTAGATGCCTCATCCTTGGTAAAGTATTTGCGAGCTTCTATGAAGGTTTCTTCTCCTTATGTAGGTCCAAAATTTCCTTTTTGATAGCGGATTTTCAGATAAGGGGTTCAACCGCAGCTCTTTCCTAAGCTCCTCCAGTAGCCATGCCGTTGCGCATTATAAAATTAATACTGGGTCCCTCATCACGCGGTTCTGCCTTAACCCTTTTCACATTCTGCGTTGGGGTCTGCTCTTTTCCTGCATTTTTGCTATTAGTATTGGAAAATATTCGATCACATGATCCAATTGTCTACAATATCTGCAAGATTGTTGTGCAGGGTTCGGACAATCCCTTGCGAAGTGTCCTACTTCTTCACAATTATAACAAATCAGTTGCCCTCTTCCCCGACCTGCGCTTCCACCTCTCCCCCCCCCAGCCTCTGGCGGGGGAGCCTCCTCGTCCCGAGGGAGATAGTGGTGAAGCAGGGTTAGCCTGTACCCTGTACAGGTTTCCTCCGTCTACCATTAAGTCATATGTCCGATAGTTGTGTTCGTCATGTCCCATAGATGAGTATAATCGACACCCTTGTTGCTTCAACTCTCTAACATAGGCATCAAGACGGGGGCAGTGGTTGGTATCATGTAGTCCAGCTACGCGAGAGTCAGCGCACCATAATGTGGGACCGCTTGGCCCCGCGGTCTCTTTAGGGCGCAATGGGTTGGGTCCCCCAGCCTGCATGTAGTCCACCAGCAGAGGGAATTGATCCTTATTGTGGCCTGACACCCTGCATCTTATGCACCATACGTCTGGGCTAGCTTTTTTTCCTCACTCTTTCTGAAAATTTTGGATTTCAAGGTGCATTGCCTCCAGCTTCCCCTGGATCTGCTGTACCCCAAACTAGGCATCGTCTCTTGGCGCAAATTCTAGCTTGATAGCAATCTCCAAGGCTTTCTCTTGTGTCTCAATTTCTTGTTGACCCATAGGTCCGCATAGGTGAGGTAATAGCATGGTAATGAACCATTCCTTATGCTATCTATCCTCATACTTAAATTCCCCATCTCTGATAACCTTCTTTAGCCACTGATATGCCTCCCATACTGACTCAGTGGGTCCTTGTATAAAGTCTTTCAAGTCAACCACCAGTTGAGCATAGGACTTAGGCTTCTGGAACTGTTGTTTTAAAGCATTCTTAATCTCTTGTATTCAAGGATCTGCATGTTGGCCTACGTACCCCATGAACTAATCCAGGGCCCTTCCTTCAAAGGTGAGGGATAGCTATGCCATTTTTACAACATTGCTAGCAACATTCTGTGCAATCCATATTGATTCTGCTACGAACCAAAATCGGTCCATGTCTTCATCTCCTACACCCTTGAAGGTGGGAAGCTTCATGTGTGTGGCCATATCTTCTTCCAATAGTGGCGGAGGTGTAGGGGAGTTCTTGCCCTTATGCTGATTCGATGATGGTGTAGTCAGAGGAATAGTTCCTGCGTGCGCAACCGGCACTCTTATTGGGTTGTAGAGGGATCTATCCCCTTCTCGGTTGACTTAGTAGTACTTACCACTTCATGTTGTACTCTCACTTTGATCAGAGGTCATTCATTCAGTGTGGCTGCACAAAATTCCCTTTTCGCACAGTAATATTTTAATTAGCAGCGATAATGTTTACAAGAACTTACCTTGGAATCCTTTGAAGAACCTCCACTCCGCCTCACAGTAGGATACAAAATGATCGACTGTGAATTCTGTTACAAATCCTCCTAGCACACTATCCACCCAATGATCTACAGTTCGAGTGATTGTGTTGCCAACCTTCTCTAACTATTGAATCAATTCTGGATTCCACTACGTAACCTGATCATCTTTCCAACACGTCTGGAATTCTACTAGCCTTGCTAGCCACTCCTAGAGCTCGTGCACAAAAGTCACAAAGAAAATCTCATATACTTCTGTGAAGATATATTTGTTCTTCCACTTCTTAGCTGTTAGCTTTGAGCTACGATTCTCTTTTACAGAGAATTCCTGAATTTATTTTTCGAACCAGTGTTCAAGCTCCAATTTCTTAGGTCTCCAATGGCCTCATGGCATTACCCGATCTCCCTCTCAAAATGCTCTTGGTCCTAGCAACAGAACCATTTGTTGGCTTGAGGGGTCCTAACCCAGGTTCGGATTTAAGGTTTGCCGACAAACCCCTATACTACTGGCCCTTTCGGCAATGACCTACTTTCATAGGCCAAGGTCTAACCTGAAGCAGTATGGGTGGGTGCTGGAACCAGGTTTCTGCACCCTGAGAGAGAGTAGGTAAACAAGGAAGATCTTGTCGAGTTCTATTAGGTTCACACAGAAACAAGCCTATTATCGAGCCCTTAATAGTATAATAAACATGTAAACATAAACAAAGCTACTATTATTAAGCAGATCTGATCAACACCTTCGCATGAGAAATTATCATTACAGAATATCACACTCGCAGCTAATTCAAATCACACAGAGGTATTTCAGCAGTGGATACAACCAGTTCAGATAACATAACAGATTCCGTGTTCATTAGCGTCCAAAACTAGTTACAAACCTAAGTCACAACTTGTGCACACAACCAGCGGGGTCCACACACAACAAGATTGAGGATCTCCATGCACATAGCCAGTAGGAGTCCTTACCCAAAAATACCCAAAAAATATCTCAATAGTACATGTGTAGCATCAATATTACTTACTTATAGACTCAAACTATCTATCTATTTATATCATCATAGCCTGCGCTATCCTGTGGTCTGCAAACCGTGGTTTGCAGACTCTAGTTCTACCCTTTGACCCATTACAATACATTGGGGGCTTTGACCCGCCCCAAAGCCCCTGTGCAAGACCAATTACTACAAAAATATATAAAAAACACAGCGTTGGAACATATCAAAATGTAGCTAGGGGACCCTGTTCCAACAATGAGGCATGTAGAGTGATTCTAATATTTTGGCAGTCTAGTTGTAGTTGTAGCACTAGTGTGGTGTGAGTGTAATAAGTTAACTCAAATTAATTGAGTTAAAATCAGTTTAACTAGTTCTAATTGAGTGATGATCTAGTGAGAGGTCCAATGAATTAAATTATATTTAATTCACAAGTAGTGATCAATCATATAACTGATGATTCAATATTAATAACTGCATGCATGTCAGTTATGATGAAGAACCGGTTGAGACATAGGTTAAAGGGAAGATAACTCTCAGTTGTATTATTAGAAAATTGCACAGGCCCAATTATAAAGTCACAGGATGGCCATGATGGATTGCACAATCAAGGAAGGTCGATTTTCCTATTTAATAGGGGCTTATTTCCCTAGGGATTGTGTGAGAAAGGCTGGGCTTAGCAAAGGCTGAGAATTGGCTAACTGTTTGTGAATTTTTCCTGAGCATTGTAGGATAGTTTTGAGCAGGATCAGAATGAGACAATCAGGAGAGTGCAAGATTTTCTCGGTGTGAGAAAGCATTGTATTGTTTCATGATTCCTTGATTTTTTACAATATATGATTGCGCGGTTTTGAGAAATTTCTTTCCCAATAAAATCTTATGTTGTGTGATTGATTTACTTCTTTCTCTTACTTGCATGTGATTGAGCGATCGTGTTTTATATTATGCAAATATTGTAGAAGGATTCAGTATCTTGTTTTAGTACATCACAAGATCAGATTGAATCCATTGGTATAGAATTGCTATATAATTTCTACATAGAACATGTTTCTAAAATTTTCTTGACCACAGGAAGGATGAGCATAATTTCCATATCTTTTCCAAAATTCACATTGGAATCCATGCCAATGATGCCTAATACACTAGAATAGCCTCTAGAACAGACTTAATCAAAACCAACTATATAACCCTGTAAAGCCATATGTTACACCAATGGTTGATTTTTCGATCTACCTTAGCTAAAAACATGCCCAATACTCTTTGGCATAAATTTTTTTTTTTAGAAAAAAAACCAAGTATTTTAGACCATAATCTAGATGATAGGCAAGAAAAGGGAGAGTTACTAATAGATACTATAGTTCCACATCTGACAGATTATGATGAATGATGAATGATTTGTGAGCATTGATAGACATACGGTCTCCCGCCCAAGAGGGTGAGGATAAATATAAGATTTTCCAAATCCTTAACATCCCCACTATATAAAATTAAAATGTCAACCATAAATAAAATATGGGAGATAGAGAGGTTTCTAGCCACACAAAATCCTTTAAAATCACCCCTACATTTCGCTTCATTGATGACATGACTTAAACACTCAAAAAAAAGAAGGAGAAGGAGGGGGAACAAGGGAAAACATTGTCTTAAGCCCATTTGAGCCTTAAAAAAGGGGACACAACACCATTTATCATAACAAAAAAAGAAATCATTTGAATTCATGCCATCGCCTAGTTGATGAAGTCAAGACTGAAACCCAAATGAATGAGGAGGAGTCGAATATAGGTCTAATTTACCTTGTCATATGCTTTATATAGGTCAATATTTATGATAGACCCCTTCAGATTATGAACCTTGAGGTTGTGAATACCTTCTTGAGCCACACCCATGGCTTCATAAATTTGCCGACCCTCTAGGAAAGAAATTTTCTTAGGGAAGATATACTTGGAAAGGATAGGCTTAAGGTGTAGTTCTATAACTTTGGGAACGACCTTATAGACCACATTGCAAAGATAAATGGGTTTGAAATTAGAGAAAGAGGAGGGTTGGCTAGATTTTAGAATGATGGAAATAAAGGTAGAATTAAAAGCAGGCAAAATAAATCCTTGTTGATGAGATTATTTAATAACTACCAACAGATCCTACCCCATGAAGTCAAAGTGTTATCACCAAATTGATTCTGATAGGTTTCTCATCAATCAACTTAATGTAACTCTTTCAAAACCACTTTTTACTGAAGATTAGCCTCTTCATTTTGACAGGGTTCTCTCAAGGTAATTTATGATTTTCAATGGAAATTTAGATGGCTAACTCTATAATTTTAACTTGATTTGATTGATTGCAGGTTGAAAATGTAAGGACTTTCTACCATTGGGCTATGGGGTCAATATCAATAAACTCAATGAAAGTATTTCTTCTTATGGAAACTGAGGCAATGGAGGCTTCAAAGAAATGATAGTACACACATAAAACAGAAAGAAAACAACAGTTTAACCTCTAAAGGAAGTCAGAGCATAAGACCATGAGTTATGAGTAATTAGACATCAAACTAACTGTAGGTATTAAACATGAAATATATAGAACATATAACACATTGAACACCTCCTTCTAATCTCAGGTAAAGAAGAAAATATCATTGTATAGTACTAAAACTGAAAAACTATTACATAGTAGCAGTTTGGTACAATATTCTCCAACCCTTTGATATTTGATTTTATATCTATAAATAGACTCTCTTTACATTACATAGGATTCTGGATCATCGAACCTTCAAACTGACCGTTAATCATAACTGACACATCTATAAAAAGACACTTATCCATTAAGAGTTAATCTCCTAAGAGGACTCTGGTTATGTTTATTACAACACTAACTGAAGGAGTGCATAGTTACATCAAAGTAGTTAGGTTGCTTGAATGGAACTATCCATCATCAAAAGAATAAATGCCCTCTCTGAAACAAAAAATAGCAGGCCCTTTTTTCCTGTGCTGCGTTGTTGCTAATGTGATGATGTAGTGGGGAAGTTTAGGATGAGGTCCTTAATTCGCTGATATACTGACATATGAGTTGAGAGTTAGCAAATCTACTGTATGGACGGAGTGTTGAATGCTTTTGCTGCCCGACATCGACCTTTCTGTTATTTTTGCCCGAAATCCTTTTGCCATGTTAAACTCTTTTTGTGAATAAAACAATGTGAAAACCAATATACTCAGACTTGAAAACTTTTGAACTTTATTTCTGAAATGGCATCGCATCCGCGTAATTTGCAACATTTAAAATTTAGTTTATAAAGAGTACAATTGATAATGCGATGCGAAAGGGAGGTGACGTGGAGAGTAGGTGACGTGGAGGGTAAGTGGGACTAGACCGTAGTGCATATCACAACTCTTAGCCTTTTGTTATAAGCGCGAAGGATATAAATTTTAAACACTGTGAAGTGTGACGTGTGGGGAGGCGATGAGTGACATGGCATGGAAGACGTCGGACCGGACTGCGGCGAAGATCACAACTTTCAGCTTTTAGTTATAAGCTGCATGTGTTAACTTTTATAATTTGTGATGTGTGGGGAAGAGGGACCCACTGGCATATGGTGGAGTTTTATGAATTGGTGTAAGTTAAAAGTGGTAAGTTTTTAGAGTTTATATGATATCACGATATATCAAAGTATTGCAACGACTGTGAAGTGAGGGAAAAAATGCTGAGGTGGGGCCAACCTATCACATCGCAAATGTAAATAAATAGACTACGGGTGCTCGCAAGGTAAGTTAAAGTATGTGCGATGCGATATCGCAAATCAGCCATCACATTTTTTATAGCTTAGTTCTTGATGTGAAACATATAAGATCTGCGAAATGCAACGAGGGCCCCACTTTAGTCGTGATCGAAGAATGAAAAGCAATGAAATGGTAAAGGTGGAAGTGTAAAGTAGAAAGGTAGAAAAAGGTAAGTTAAATGATTTTTAATTAAAAATTAAATGAAAAGGGAAGCGTGGTGGGTAAATTGGGTCTCACTTCATCATATTTTGTAGGATTATATGAATGGGGAAGGATTCCAAAAAAGGAAAAACAACAAACAATGATAACAGTGGCTCCACTAGGGATGGTGTGCCCCTGTGTTACAACAAAGAACCTGTAGTTCCAGTTCCATCCTTCTTGAAAATAAAACTTCTAAAATTCAACAAGATTTCTTCAAACTCTTATGTCCTTCACCTCGGGCTCAAGTTATTGATCAACCTGTCTTTATTAGCAGAAAAACATAATAAAACGAAGTATATACAATGGAGTGAAAATTCAGTAAAACTTAAGAGGAGTAGTGCTTTAGAAACCTGCCATTGATAGGTCCTCCAGCATAAAGTTTTCCATCCATCTCCTGAAGTAGATAAGTATTTTTGTCATGATATGCAACTACTATAAAAGGTCCCTTCCAGATGTTTTCAAAATTTCCATGCTTCCCTTTTTCCTAAATTTTGGCTTCCCACTTTAAAACTACATCCTGAATATGAAAATTCTCTTCTTTGACCTTTCTGTCAAATGTCTTCTTCACTCTTTTTTGTGAATGTTGATGGCTGTTGTATACCTCCTCTCTTTTTTCTTGAAATGCTATGAGCTGGTTTATCCTCCTCTAAATGGAATTTGGCTCCTCCTCAATTCCTTGCAGCAGTTTCATTATAGGGACTCCCAAGGAAGAAGGAAAATTGGCTTCAGCTCCATACACCAATTCATAAGGCGATGTACCAATGGATCGCTTTGTACAGACCCTATCAGCCCAAAGAGCATACTTCAATTTCAGATGCCATTACCTCTTGTTTTCTTACAGTACCTTTTTGATAATTCTCACAATGCTTTTATTAGAAGATTCTGCAAGGCCATTACCTTGGGGCTAATAGGATGTTGAACGTCCAAGTGTTATATGATACTAATGACAAAAGATAATTAATTTTTTAGATTTAAAAGCTTGTGCATTGTGAGTAATAATCTTCATAGGACAACCAAACCTGGACAAAATGTTGTTCTCCAAAAACTGAATGATGACTAAATCATTTGCCTGCCTTGTTGGGATTGCTTCAATCCATTTGGTGAAATAATACGTAGCTGTCAGGATCCAGTGATGCTGCCCTGAAGATGATGGGTGTATTTCACCAATAAAATCCAACCCCCATTGTTGGAAAGGTGCCTCAACATATATTGGCATAAAAGGTAAAGGCATCCATTTTTTCTTACCATCAAAAATCTGACATTCATGGCAAGCAGTGATCTTCTTGAAAACATCCTTGAACATGGTTGGCCAATAGTAACCTGCTCTGAGAATTTTATTTATTTTAGCCTTCCAGTAGTGGTGTCCTCCACAATCTCCCTTGTGAAATTATTCAATAATATTTTCAGCCTCCTCTTCCAACAAATAGTTTAAAAGGTTTCCACCAGTATCTTTCCAATACAAATTCTTATCTACAATGCAATATCTTAATGATTTCAGATTCACAAACCTTGCTTTTGACTTGGTCAAATCTGAAGGAGCTCTATGATGATGCAGGACAAAAAAATATCTCTGTACCAGTCAGATAGAATGAAATTATCTTCAATATGTATCAACTCTTCATATTCCTCTGACAACTCTGAAATTTTTGCAATCAGATTCATGTCAAGACATTCAAAATTTGATTGTGCCATCAACTTTTCCAACCCCTGCCCTTTCACCATCTTTGTAGGTCTGATATCTATGTCATACTCCAACAAAGTGCTATCCACTTCCCTCTCTTTCCATCAGGATCAACTTGTGTCAAAATTTATTTAACCACAGTGTTAGGTACAAATGAAATGACATGAGAGTGAAAAATATAAATTATGAAGTCTTTAATAGCTTTGATCAAAGAATATGATTGTTTTTCTAAAATATTATACTTTATCTCTGAACTGGCAAGAGTTCTGCTGAAGAATTACATGGTCTATTCTGTACCTTGTTGTAGAAATTTGCTGAATAATGATTAATTATCCACCGAGACTATCCTGATCACATACAATTCGAATTTATATGCAACACATAATCTCTTCCACTCAGATCATCAAACATGCGGAAATAAAATCAAGCGATAACACATCAAATCATCATACACATTAACACAGTATGTATGGGGAAAGCTTATAGCTGAAAACCCCCAACTATATGTATAGTATATGTCATAGAGATCATGTAACAATCATTGTACAAAGCTTCTCACAAGCTCTCAGCACAACCTCGAATTGCTACACACTAATCAAGCTAGATCTAGCAAAACACATGCTCCAATCTCTGCCACTTGATAGCCAGCCTCTACTGCGCAATCCCTGCTGAAGAATGCCTCTTGATTAGAAAGAATTACCCTAGCCTTGCTCAAGCAGTCTTTATAGGCATCTCTACTAAGTGTTGGATGCAAACCATGCATCACTTATAGTCACAACTGATAGTCACACTTGCCCTTTCACCTATCTTTGCACTGGTATCCACTGAAACTATCCATGCACTGAAGTTAACTGATGTATTCTTTAGTTGATTAATGTGTTTCTAATTAGTGAATTAATTAATAATTAATTCACACCACTCTCACTAATTGTATCAATCAATTAAACTAGATACAAATAGCTCAACTATGTTTAGATTAGTTAAACTGAACACAACTCCTTTAACTTCCTCAATCAACTCCACAAAACTCTCTCACATGAGTTCTAACTGAAGTATCCATGCAATAGCTCCACTTAACCCTTAGGAATAGCGTAATTCCTTCTGTCAGCTCCTGTGCCACATCTGTGCACTTAACTGAAGTGCTCCAAGAGAATAAGATAATGTTTATAGTCCAAATATTATAAAGAGCTAATAATATTCGACATATCTATTTTTAGACTGGCAATCTAAAAATAGATTCCGCCCAATATGTCTAAAAATAGAAATCCATCTATTTTTCCAACTTGACCAACCATCCACAAATAGCATCCCGCAACTTATAGAACATGATCCATATGTCTAAAAATAGACTTTGCGACAAAAATCACCTGTGTGGCCCCCACCTAGTTTAGGTGATCACTTTCCAACTAGGATCAGTAATGATGTTTCAGGATGCCTCCTTCACTGTTTCTTGTTGCAATCTTCAACACTTGTTGTCCTTTCTGCAATAAAACTCTAGCTATGGTATTTTCAGATGCAAATGTGAAAACCAAAAATTCACTTGAAAAATTTGGACTAATAAGAACTGAAGCTTGATTGAGGGATTTCTTTATCTCTTCAAATGATTTCTTGGCTTCAACAGTCCACTTAATATCATCTCCCTTCTTTAACATCTTGGTAATGTCTTTGAAAATTTCAGCAAAGTTTGGGATGAACCTTCTTACAAAGTTTACCTTCCCAAGAAAAAATGAATTTCTTTATTGTTCCTTGGCAGGTCTATCTTCTCAATAGCATTGACTCTATTGGAATAAATCTTTATCCCATCCTTTGATATAATATGTCCAAGAAAATTTCTAGAAGTTAGAGCAAAAATACTTTTAGTGGGGTTAAGAGAGCTACCAAATCTTCTACATTTCTGCAGAATTTTCTCCAAATGTTTCAGATGATCTTCCTCCCTTCTTGAAAATACAGTTATGTCATCCAAGTAGACTACAACTAATTTGTCTCTCCTCAGCAAAGGCAATGTCCATTTCTCTTTGAAAGGTCGCTCCTGCATTCATCAAATCAAAAGGCATATTGGCATACATGAATGTTCCCCATGGCGTGGTAAAAGCAATCTTCTCTTGATCTTCCGGGTGTACCAATATCTAGTTATAACCTGAAAATCCATCCAGCATGGACATCCTTTGAGAGCCAACAATATTCTGCAAAATCTGATCCATCTTTGGAAGAGGATAGTTGTCCTTCAAGGAAGCCTTGTTCAAATTTCTAAAATCAATACAGATTCTGATCTCACCACTCTTCTTTCTGACTGGTACCAGATTAGCAAGCCACTTTGAAAATCTTATAGGAACAATGATCTTTGCATCAAAAAGTTTCTTAATATCCTTCCCAATCAGAGGCATGAGCAATGGGTTAATCCTTCTCAATTTCTGTTTGAAAGGTTTCTCATTTTCTTTGATAGGAATAGTATGTTGTATAATACTAGGATCACACCTTTTCAGATCAGCATAGCTCCATGCAAAAACATCAATGTATTTTCTCATCATCTCAATATATTTCTGCTTCATCCCCATAGAAACAAATTTGGAAAGCTTTACCATTTTAGGCGCTGAGACTGTACCAACATTACAAGTTTCTACCTCCTCATCATTAGCCTGCATCCTAGGAGATTTAAAAACATCATGCTAATAAAAAAGTTTCTCAAGTGGAATAAGACCCTTGGGTATACAATTATTTTTTAGCTGCAAAACTTTAGAATTAACCTTAGTTTCAACAAACATGTTTTGTTGATACACTTGTGTGTTTTCAAACTCCTCCTTTCACTCTAGGAAATTTCTGACTTGCTGGTCATCTTCAAACACTTGCCAATGGATGATATTATATAAGATGGCAGGCCTATGCCGGACTTCAATTTCATACTTCTCAGTAGAATGTGTAGGGATGACAAACAAACTTGTAGAAACAGCTAGAGAATCAACCACTGAGTTTTGATCTCTAGTTTTCACAATAAATGCATATTATTGAAAATTTTCAAGCATTTCCATAATAATATTTCTATAAGCTCTCATCCTTACATCCTTAGTTTGGTATATTCCTTCAACTTGTTTGATTACCAACTCAGAATCTCCACACACTGATATCTTCTTGGCACCCAGTATTTTCAAAATTTCCAAACCCAAAAACAAAGATTCATATTCAGCCATATTATTGGTACAGTCAAAGTTAAGTTTAAAGGAATAAAACTTACTTTCATCATCAGGAGTAGTGATCCATATGCCTGCTCCAGCCCCTTCTTTTCCAACAGATCCATAAAATTGTAGAAGCCACCAGCCCTCTGCTTTCTCTTCTACACTTTCCTAATTTTCAACTTGTTGATTTTCTATTTTCTCTTCACTTTCTGAAGTTCATTAGTTAGCTCATTGAAAAGAATTGTTGATCCTAATTCACTTTTAACAACATAAATGGAAAATTTTGAGGTTTATCCTTGCTTTTTACCATGTAGGCCATCCTACTCTCCCTGTACAGCCTTCTCTGCTCACCAAAAACAGGGATGGTAGCATATGTCAAGTCCATCTGCATGGTGCCTTTGATTTTTATTGCCCAAGATCTGGATAAGAGCATGCCAAACTTGGGTGGAATATCTGCCACAGCAATGTCCATTACCACTATCTTGGAAGACACATGTGTCAAACCAACAACAACATCTTTTATTAGTCTTATGCATTGGACTCTTTTAGAGTCAAAAGAAAATAGATCCTTGTATGGCCTAGTGATCTCCAAACCCATCCTTTCCATAATCACCTTAGGAATAAGGTTATGAGAAGCCCCTGAATCCAACATGGCATTGTGTAAGGTCATATCATGGGTACTAAGGCTGACATAGAAGGGGGACACTTCTTCATTCTGCTCATCTTCCAACCTTGGTCCTAGGTAGATGGTAAGATGGTCTTCTTGTATATTAAGGATATCTGAAGCTTCTGGTTGAGAATTAAACATCTTCACGATTTTGATTCTATACTCATTCACCTTAAGAATTTATCCAAATGGGATAGGAATCTTAATTTTGGAGATTTCATTTTCTAAAATGAACACATAAGTGACCTTTTCATTTTATTTTGCAGTAGGTGAAAGTGGTGGGTATTTTTGGGCTCAACTGATTTAGGAGCATCCTTTTTTGGCTGAGTTTTATTTTTAGTTATGGGAACATTTCTGTTTCTAAGATTGTATTGCTTTTGCATTTCAAATATAGCATGCTAATAACCCTTTGGGTAATCAGATTGTTACTCATCCTTATTCAATTCATGACCAGAATCATCATGCTCCTCTTTGTTCAGAAACATCCCATACATATTTTCATATAGACAGTGGATAGTATCTTCTTGAATCTCAAGCTGAGTTTCTTCTTCATCAATCAAATTCTGCTAAAAGGGGGGCCTCACTTGAGGGTCAGGCTGATTTTTGTTTTCTATTTGTCTTTGCTGATTCCAAGGCCTCCTAAATTGTGGGTTTCTGATTTGTGGATCATGTTGTGCAGGAGGTATAGAAGTGGTTCCAAGGGCAAGTCTATCCATGAGTTTCTCCATGGTCTTCAACATACAGTCAAACTTATCATTTGAGGAGGAAGGTTTCTCTTCTTTTAGTTTTGTTTTACACATATTATACTTCTTAGCTACTATCATATTCACTTCTACCTTCACAACATCATTCTGAATATCTGCTAGAGATGCAGATTCTCTTTCCCTAAGCAGAATGGAGAAATCATAATCAAATGCCTTTGCATAACGTAATTGAGAAGCTTCCAGGGGAGGCTTAAGATCAGAAGGTATAGAGTTGTATACTTTGTTAAACCTCTTAGATAAGTCTTGGATAGATTCATCTAAGGCTCTTTTTAAACTGTCACTATTCTTTCAAGGCCTGTATTGGATTTGTCCTATTCCTCCATTTTCTCAAAAAACTATCTTAAAACTGATTCCAATTCTGCAAGCTTGCTGGAGCTAGGGCTTTAAACCATTTTCTGACCTCACTAGTGAAACTCTGAGCAAAAATATCATTTTAACATCTTCATGGTCTACTTCCTCTCTATCAATGAAATCATTGAATTGGTCTACATGTTCCCCAGCTGTTATTTCTTCTTCACTCCCCCAGGTTTTAATTCTAGCTGAGTATTTACTTGGGAGGGAATGAAGAAAAACTGGGAGTGTTGGGGTTCCCATGTTTTGGCCAGGTTGGCAGGACCAAAAGATGAGACAACATAGAACCACTTTCAGACCTTAGGATCTAGCCTTCCTAGGTCCAGAGAGGGATATCTCTATATGAGGCAAAGGGTATGTCTTTGAGGCTCTAAGTTATGATTTTAGGCTAGTTATAGGCTCAGGGTTGTTTGTTTGATTGTTTGTGTCTGGTTGTTGGGAATCGGGAAAGGAAGGTCCAATGTAAGACAAGGATGAGCATAGAGGGAATTAGGTTAAGACAGATAACTCAGGGAACATCAAGGCCATTGGGCAATGGAGTCAAGAGAGGATTTACTTGTGTTCAATGTGCAAGCTTTCAGTTGGGCTAGTCATCTAGAGAATTTGGATCTTAAAGATGATATTTGGAATGGGACATTAAGGGCTGAAAATGAAAGGAGGAGAACCATCCAATTCTGTCTATAGATCAGGTCAGAGGTCATTTAACTCCAGACCTGCTTGGAAAAAATCAGAGGCAATACAAGGGATCTTAGAAAGGCTTAATTGAGATGGAAAGATCCTAGTGAGGCAGAGACAAAGTTCTAAACCTCCCAGTGTTCTCAACTCATTCAACTAAATCCTAACAAGAACATCTAAACATAGATTTCATTAATTTATACATTAGAGAGCAGGAAATAACATCCACCACACTGGTTAAATCAATTGAAATCAATATTCAGATACACATGTAAGCAGAAAACATAAAAGGCTGGGAGAGCAGCAACATAAGGTACCTATCAAGGGTAAATCTTATGCCAAACTTCTGATGCGAGCCAGTAGAAATGGAATGAAATGAAATCAAACACAGAGATAGGAAAACATCACCAGCTGCTTTAGATCAGGATCTAAGGAAACGTGCTTGTCATATTAAAAACAACACCAATCAGGTACATCATTGCCCACTGCTTGAACATTCAGCCAGAATACATCCAATCTCAGCCTATCTTACAATATTACACAGAGAACTTGTCTCAAGAGGAAAATACTTGCATTTATCTGATATCTCATCAACAACCCTTACAATATTCCTCCTTATGATTTTTATAACAGAAGATGAATGGAGGAGGTAGGTGGACAATTAAATATATCATTTAAGCTTAGCAAAGAAAAGAGGGTCGAAACCCATGCTGTTTAAATTTCTACATTTATCTCTGGTATGGTTAGGATGTCATGGCTGTAGTACTATGTGGTACATGTGGTGAAATAACATAAATAAAATAAGAAACAGTGAAATCTTCTCTACTTGTGCAACAAATGCTCCTGATCCTGTAGGACTACTGTCAGGGTAGGAAACTTCAGGGACATGATGCATAATCAAAACCGCATGGGCATTTTTTCATCTGATGAGGAAAAACATACTGCTGCTGTAGAAAAAACCCTGGTGGTATAGCTTCCCTTGCATTTAATCTCTGAGAGGTCCTCGGGGTCTTCACTCTGATGCTTTACCTCTGAAAAACTGGATTGAGCCCTTTAATCCCCATCATAATGCTTTAATTCTGAGCTTGAGGCCTAAATATCTGCGCTGCGTGCCTCGAGGTCACTGCTGCTCCATTGATGGCATGAATCGAGCTTTAATGGTGCTAGACAGGGTTTGCAGAGCTTAAACTCTGTCCTTCAATGGAGAAAGGCTCTGCTGATGCAAAAAACTGGCTTATGCATTAATTTCCTGTGCACCCGAGAAAGGCTCTGCTGGAGAAAGGCTTTTCCACTGCATTAAACGTTGTATAATAATGGCGGACCATTACCAACTGATAAACCTGCAAGAACACACAACCTGTCAAGAAAAAACATGGACGGGGTGATGGAGGCAGTGTAGAGGATGAAAATGGCCGTGCAGATGATGAACTGGGGGAGAAATCACGATAAATGGTGACAAATCGTTCTGGCGGAGGTGGCAGTCTTGCAGAGCAGAGTTTGAATGGCGAAAACATTAAAAACATGAAAATGAACGATTATATGCAATGGAATGGTCGAAAGGTACAGAAAATGCATGTGGGGTGACGTGGCATGCGGAAAACCAAATGGACGGATGACGTGGAGGCCCGGGCGATGACGGAATGGTCAACGGCGGGCAGACGAACCCAGACCGTCAGATCTCAGCGGAGATCGACGGTGGAAACGCGTCGGAGAGCGATAGACCGTGGGCTAGGGGTATGGCGATCGGGGGTTAAACAATGCGCAGCTTCGTCAATCGTCAACCGTCGGATGAAGGGCTCTGGATCGGACAGCTATTACGCATATCGCTCGGCATCTGGTACCGAACGTTAACGCGCGATGAACCGGTGGTTTTGAAACTGTACCGGGGCCACGCGTCGATCGATGAGTGGAATCACTGGGTGATCGGAGAAAACCACCAAGCGCGCGAGGGTGGTACGATAGAAACCGGCTGTTTTTGGACAGTGCATGATGGGGTCCACCAGCGGGAAAGGTTCCAGACCGTCGATCTGGCGGGGAAACAGACGGCGATGGCCCAGCATGGAAAATAGGCGGGGAAGACGCGGGCGCTGGAGATTTAATGTCCGCCGTCCGATCAGCTGAGATCTACGGCTGAGGTCGCGCCCGACGAACAAACGTGATAAGCGCCCCCTTTGCTTTGGCGAGTGGTTACTGCGCTGGGTTGCATGGAGAAAAAGGGCGAGGGCTAGCGGAGAAGGTGCAGAGGCCTATCATATGGTCGGAAGTGGGTTTTTAACCCATTTTCAATGGAATTGAAGGCTAAGAGGGGTAACGATAGATGCAGAAAGGGGACTTAAACACATCAAATTGCATTTGGGAGGTTCAAAAGGGATTTTTGAGGGGATTTTAGGGATAAACAAGGGAAATTGGGGGGAAAGAAAGAAGACTCTTGACCAAGGGTGAAAGGGGTAAAAATGTGGTGTTTTGCAGGGATATGAGGGGAAATGTAGGCCTTTTAGGAGCAGCATTTATAACCAGTGAGGCTTTAGATAGGAAATCAACAGAGGGGGTTTCACTGCAAAGTAGAGGCTGGCAGAAGACATTCAAGGATGATGTGTCTTCAGGGGAGATGCATTCCTTGAAAGTCTCGAAAATGATATAGCCCCCAGCTTGCTTGTCAAGAATTTCATAGGGGGGCTAACAGTGGCTCCACATGGGGATGGCTTCTTCTCGAAGGAGGCAAGAAACCAGAAATGATCTTGGGAGTAGGCCAGTTGCCTGCTGCTTGACACATCCCTCTCTCTGATCAGCTGCCATAATATGAATATGTTACATCAGCAGAAACATTTTTCCCAATCAATCTACCTACCCAAACTACAGTCCTAGCATTTTTCTTCCTTAGGGTGCATTTGAGTTAGCAGACCCTTTACATTATTTTATTTTACAAACAAAAAATAAACCTATTCTAAATCTACCCTTATTGCTTCGTGAGACCAGATTAGGCTGTTGGCCTCACATATTTCTCTACCTAATCTAATCATTAGGGGAATTTTGAGGTCTAAAATGGGCCTCCTAAGGAAATTATAAAATAATAGTGGAAAAAATCTAATAAGATTTGATGACATCATCAAATTTTAGAGGGAAAAATGAAAAACTACTTTTTCAACTCATATTTTCCTATACCCAAAATTTTATCAAATTTGTTTTGTTAGCCGTATGATGCTTTGTCCTAATTTCCATCCAAGTATACCATGCATACCTCGATGGGCCCAAAAAATGATAAAAAAACGTGATTACAATCACGTTTTTTTATGTATTTCTCATTTTTCGTGTAGAAGAGTTCATCGAAAGTATGCAACATGGGTACTCCTTGGATGAGGAATTAAATTCCGCATCCAAAGAGTACTCCCACTCGAAATTTGAGTAAAAATTTTGGGAGATAAGTTTAAAATACGAGTTGAAAAAGTAATTTTATTATTTTTTAATATTTTTACTTTTTTACTCCAAAAATGGTGAATCATCCATTATGGATGACATCATCATCTTGAATCCTATTGGTTGCTATAAAGTTTATTTTTGTTGTACATTTTTCTTATGAGGCCCATTTTAGACCTCAAAATTCCCCTAATGATCTGCTGGGATTAAACTGTCCAGCAGACTTCTTCTCTACATTCTAAGACAGGAAATTGAAAAATAGCCAAGCTAGGATTAAACTGTCTGACTTGCTGTGGAGTGAAACAAAACTTTGAAGGCTTGAAATTTGAACTTTTGAAGTATCCTTCTCTGTTTGTGACTCAGATTTTGAGCATATTAGAGTCACCTTTTCTTCTTCATTTTCAGCTCTGGTTTTAGGCATGTTAAAGCTGATTCTTCCTTTTCCTTTGCTGGTCTAGATTTTGGGCGTGTTAGGACCAGCTGTCTTTCTTTCTTTGGCTTAGGTTTTGATCATATTAGAGCCAATCTTTTGCACTTTTCAGAGGTCCATGTTTTGAGCATGTTTGAACCTCTACCTTCTCTATTTTTTGGAAACATTTTCTCTGTTTTCTTGAAAGTAAAACTGCAATAGTATGTACAATGGAAATGGAACTGGAAATGAAAATTAGCAGAAGTAGTGTTTGAGCATCCTGCCATTGACAGGACCCCCAAACAGCTCTGTACCATCAAGTCCTTGTAAGAAAAATGCATTAGGACCCACAGTGGCCTGGATGATGTATGGACCTTGCCACAAACTGTCAAACTTTCCATGTTTACCTTTGTCCTCTCTTCTTGAATCCCATTTAAGAACCTTGTCCCCGACTTTGAAATCTGTAGCTTTGGTTCTTTTTTCAAACAATTTCTTTTGTTTTCCTGAACTTTGACTGCTCTGTTGTAAACCTGCTCCCTTGTTTGCTGAAGATGAATAGTTTCATTAATTCTTCTCACCATACTGTCTTCCTCTGTCTGAATCTCTTGGGCAAGCTTAATCACTGGTACTCCAAGGATAGTAGGAAAAACTGCTTCTGTTCCATAAACCAGCTGGAATGGTGACATGCCAATAGATTTCTTTTTGGTGATCCTGTCAGCCCACAAAGCATGTATCAACTTTTTATGCCATGACTTTTTGTTTTCTTCTAGCAGCTTCTTAATGATTGTGACCAGGCTTTTGTTAGATGATTCAGCCAATCCATTACCCTGGGGGTAATAGGCGGTTGAATGACCAAGTGCTATTCCATACCTGTGACAGAAATCAACCATTTTCTTGGATCCGAAGGCAGCAGCATTGTCAGTGATTATTTTCCTGGGACAGCCAAACCAAGATAGGATGAAGTCTTCTAGGAACCTAATGATGACAGAATCAGTGGCATTCCTAGTGGGTATGGCTTCTATCCATTTAGTGAAGTAATCTGTAGCAGTTAGGATCCATTTGTGTTGCCCAGAGGAAGAGGGGTGAATTTCTCCTATGAAATCTAGGCCCCATTGCAGAAAGGGACCTTCAACAGTGATAGGTTGTAGAGGAAGGGGGAGGAGTTTTCTTTTACCTTCAAAGATCTGACATTTGTGGTAGGTAAGGGTCATTTTATGGACATCATTGAAGAGTGTAGGCCAATAGTAGCCAGCCCTGAGTATTTTATTTGCAGTGGCTTTCCAACTCAGGTGGCCTCCACACCCCCCAGCATGGAATTCTTGTTTAGTTCTTTCAGCTTCGGGTTCGGACAAGCATTTCAGCAATAGGCCATTTGGATTTTTCCAGTATAGATTCTCATTCAAAATGCAGTAATTTCTAGCTTTGAGTTTTATGAATCTAGCCTTAGTTTTGGACAGTTCTGGAGGGGCATTGAGATTAGTGAGCATGTAAAGGATATCAGAATACCAAGGAGAGTTCTGAAACTTCTCCTCAACAGTTGGGTGGGGCAATCCTTCCTGCTCATCTAGGGCATTTATCATGTTAATGTCAAGGGCCTGCAAATTAGATTCAACCATTAATTGACCCAGGCCTTGACCTTTGATCAGTTTGGTGGGCTTTATCTTGAGGTCATATTCTAGGATTTTAGCAATCCAGTTGCCCCTTTTCCCATCAGGGTCTTGGGACAAGATGTCTTTAACCACTGTATTTGGAACATAGGCTATGGTGTGAGAATGCAGAATGTATACCCTAAAGTATTTTAAGGCCTTTACCAGGGCATAGGCCTGCTTTTCCATAATGTTGTACTTCAAGGGTGCATCCCTTAAGGCTTTGCGGAAGAAGGCAATTGGCTGTTCATTTCCTTCTCAATTTCTCCGTAGTAAAACCGCAGCCACTGTATGTCGTGAGGTGAATGAAAAGATCAGGAAGTCCTTCGAGAAGTCTGGGATGATAAGGACAGGGGCTTGAGTGAGAGCAAGCTTTACTGACTCAAAGGATTTCTTGGCTTCAACAGTCCACTTAATTCCTGCACCTTTCTTCAACATGTCAGTCATTTTCCTGAGATGCTCAGCAAGGTTGGGAATGAATCTCCTAAGGAAATTGATCTTCCCAATGAAGGACTGTAATTCCTTGATGTTTCTCAGATGAGTGATTTGAAGTATTCTCTCAACTCGCTAAGGGTCTATCCTGATCCCTTTCTCAGATATAATGTGGCCAAGAAGTTTACCTTCTTGCAGCCCAAAAACAATTTTCTTAGGATTTAAGGACAGACCGTACCTTCTACATTTTTCCAAAACTTTTCTCATATGTTTTAGATGTTCTTCTTCAGTTTTAGAAAAGACAGTCAAGTCATCCAAGTAGATAACTATGAAGTGTCCTATCTCATCTGAGAAAGCTATATCCATCGCTCTCTGGAAGGTAGCTCCAACATTCATCAGTCCAAAGGGCATTTTCATGTACATGAAGGTGCCCCAAGGTGTGGTAAAAGCTGTTTTGAGTTGATCTTCTGGGAGTACAAGAACTTGATTTTATCCTGAAAAACCATCAAGCAGGGAGATTCTCTTAGAGCCCACTACCTTCTGTAGGATATGTTCCATTCTAGGCAAAGGGTAATTGTCTTTCAGGGAGGCTCTGTTGAGGTTTCTGAAGTCTATGCATAGTCTGATCTCCCCTGTTTTCTTTCTCACAACCACTAAGTTTGACACCCAATCAGAAAACCTTATAGGGATTATTATGCCTGCATCATACATCTTTTTGATCTCTTTCTCTACTGCAGGCAATTGTTTAGGATTGATCCTACGGAGTTTTTGTCTGAAAGGATTCTGATTTTCCTTCAGGGGTATCTTGTGTTGTATGATGTTGGTGTCATAGGCTTTTAAGTCTTCGTAGCTCCATGCAAACACATCAATGAATTCCTTAAACAGGTCAATGTATTTTTTCTTCATGTCTGCAGGTATAGACTTAGCCAATTTAATCATTTTGGGCTTGTCTTCAGTGCCTATGTTGCATTCTTCTATGTATGAGTCTGTGGCTACATCATCAAAGTCAAAAAGGTCCTCCAGGGGTGCTAGGCCTCTGGGTATATTCTTTTCCTTGGCCTGTAACACCTCCATTTCTTCACTATCTACATTTTCACATTTTGTGGTTGAATTTCCAGTTTCTTCAGAAAAGGAATTTATTTCTATGTTACAAGGTGGGGTTTCTTCATCAGAGGATTCTTCGCTTAGGCAGCTACTGTCAGATTTAAAGTCTGAATCAAAAAATTCAAACTCATTTCTGCCTATCAGGAAATCCTCAATCTGTTTATCTCCTTCAAAAACCTGCCAATATTTTTCATTGTCTGGCACTGCAGGTCTGAATTTGGTCTGAACGATGATCTGTTGGTCACTAGGGGTTTTAGGATACGAACTAGCCAGGCAAGCTAATACGTTAACAATAGCGTTTTGACTTCTAGGCACACACACTAATTCATACTCCATGAAAGTTTTCAATATATCCATGGCATCGTTCCTATATGCTCTTAATCGAGGATGTTTTGCTGCGTATTCACCATTCACTTGTTTGATAACTAACTCGGAGTCTCTCAGCACAGATATCCTATGGGCTCCCAATTTTTTCAACAGATTTAAGCCCAGGATAAGAGCCTCATACTCTGCAATATTATTTTTGCACTTGAAATGCAGATTCACAGTGTGGCTTTCTGCGTGGTCATTTTCTGTGTTACGTAGCCACACCCCTGCTCCAGCATTGTTTCTAGTACAGGACCCATCAAAATTCATTTCCCACAGGGGTTCGCCATTATGTTGCACTATAGGGTCTGTACTAGGTTGCGAGTTGTTTTGTTCTTCATGACATGTGTGAAGTTTAGAGAGTTGGCTATATTGCTGTTTATGTTCTGTTTTTGGCTCACTCAGAGTTTCGTTTTCAGAACCCTGCCCATGGTTTTCTTCATCGTATTCTTCTAGGGTAGCCATTATGTTAAAGTCCATGGGCTCTGTGTCCTTGCTTGTATTTTTGCATTTAGATTCTGGCTCTCCTAAGGATTGGTCGTTATAAAGAATGAAAGAATCGAGGTCTATGTGTACAGAGTATAATGGTGAATTTTCAGGCTTCTCGGGGCTACTGACCAGGAATTTCATCTGGGACTCTCTATACAGTCTTCTAAGTTGGCCAAATATAGGGATAGTGGCATATGAGCCATCCATCTGCATTGTTCCTTGCAGCTTGGCTCCCCATGATCTAGATAGCAGCATGCCATACTTAGGTGGCACATCTGCCACCACAACATCCATGACCATACACTTGGCAGGAATCTGGGTCAAGCTCACACACAAGTCTTTGATTAGGCCTAGGCATTTTACTCTGCTAGAGTAAAACGAATACAAATCTTTGTAAGGTCGTGTTATCTCTAGGCCTAGCTTTTCCATCACTACCTTAGGCATTAAATTGTGTGATGCTCCAGAATCATGCATGGCATTATGGGTTATTTTATCATGTATGTTGAGACTAATATATAAAGGCAGAACTACCCCTTCCTGAAACTTTCCCTCAATCTTTGGACCAAACAGGAGGGTAGGTTGATCATCATTCAAATTTACAGTATCATTGTTTTCCCCTAAGTTCAATGCTTTCAAAATTTGGCCTTTATATACATTCTAAGTGGCCAGCTCAGAGAGTGGGACAGAGATTTTGATTTTTGCAATCTCACTCTCTAAATTGAAAGTGGACTGTGTCTTTGGAGTGCTCAACTCAATTTTATTTGCTACTACCTTAGTAGCTGTATCAGTTTGTGATTTCTCACTATGTACAGGGTCAGGAATAGTTTTATTAGGAGCACTAACTGCAGTGCTAGTGCTGCTAGCGGGCTCGCCTTGTTTTTCATTTTTCTGGTTGTCCTTTTCTTTGTTTTTCCCAGAACTTTCAGCTGCTGATTTGTTATTTACAGCAGATGCTTTAGAAGGTTTATCAGGTCTTTTCTTGATGGTAACCTCGGGAGTCTTTGTTTTGGAATCTTCTTGGTTCCTTTTGCTCCTAAGTTCATATTTTTCTCTGACCTGCATCATGGCATTTTCAAATCCTAATCTGTAATCTTCAGTTTCGAACCACTCCTCCTCCCAGTATGAAGGTGAAGGCTGATCTTCCCCTGAATCACAGTTAAGGATTGAGTCTTATTTTTCAAACATGTTCATTGTATTCCCATCAGAATCTTCTATGATTCCCTCATCTTCATCTAAAAAGTTTTGGAAAGGGGGAATAACTTGCTGATCTAATTCTTTCTGTCTATTGGGAGTGGTATTGTTTCTTCTAAAGTTTTGGTTCTGGTTTCTGTTCTGATTACTAACTGTAACAACCATTTTCTCCATCATTTTTTGCAGCTTTTCCACACTTTTAGATAATCTATCATAATTTGGGTCTGAAGTGGAAGCTACAGTGTCATCCCTATATGTTACCCTCTTCTCAGCTCTCAGTCTCGCTCTCTTTTCAATCAGGTTTGCCTCTATGTTCACTGCTCCTTTCTGCATGTCCTCCAGTGTGGTGTACTCTTTATCCCTAAGCTCATAGGCCATGTCAGCATCAAATCCTTCGGGGTATTTTTCTAGGGCCATGCCTTGTGGAGGTTTCATATGTGGAGGGAGAGCATTGTAAATGCTGTTGAATCTAGTGGTGTAATCATGGACACTCTCTCCCACATTCCTCTTAAGGGTCATGTAGTCTGCTAGGAGCTGGTGAGGGTTTGCCCTAACTTCCCATTTGTTTATGAATGTCTAATATAAAGCTGGGAGGTCATTAATGTTTCCCGGAGGTAGGCCCTTAAACCATTTCTTTACATCACCCCCTAAGCTTTGGGCAAAGATTCTCATTTTGATTGTTTCATCATCAATTTCCATATAGTCAAAAGAATCCTCCATCTTATCTACATGTTGTTGAGCTGTGATTGATTCTTTAGCAGTGAAGTGTGGGATTTTTGACTGATAATCATTGGGTAAGGGTAGCTTGGGTTGAGGTAAAACCAGAGGTGCGTACCAGGCTACCATGATAATGTTCTGATGAGGTATAGGGTTGACTTGAGCCACTGTTATATGGATGACAGGGATATTAGGACCAGCAAAAGTCTGTCAAGCAGATCTAGGGTGGGAGAGCCCCAAATTTTGAATGAAATGAATATCAGGCAGTGTATATGGAGGAGTTCCTTTGTCCCTAGTGCGTTGACCACTATGAGATGGTGAACTGTGAAGCTCAGGGTCTGGCTGGTCTAGATGATTGAATGACCTAGTTCTTGGTAGTCTATCGGGTATGTCTAGGTCAGGGAGAAAATGTGGTAGAGCTACTAGTTCTTCTGGTGCAGAGTTAGCTCTATAAATGTGACAGAAAATAGTTGGTCTTTTAGGTGTAGGAGCTCCCTTGAGGATACTCTCTGGATTGTCAACTATTTCAGGTGGGTCTGGGTTGGGATAAGCTCTTGTGTGGATGGTTCTGAAAGCCAGAATGTTATATTTCTACCCAAGCAGCTTAACCCTACTTGTTACTTCTGTTGTGGTTGATGTTGTTACGAAGGCAGGTCTCCCAGTGGAGTCTTATGTGAAACCAAGTTAATCAGCAGGCCTACTGATCACCAGTGGAGTATTTTCGTTTATGAACAATGGAGTCACCAGGCGGAGGGTTTTAGGGTATATCTAAGGGGTTACACTGTCCACCACAGTGCTCAGGCACTATCACCTTTCAAAAATACCCTCAAAACACAAGAAACTCTAACCAGAGATTGACTGGGAGGGCATTTACCAGATATGTCACCTCCTAAAGAGGATGAGATCTGGAGGCTACCTGGCCCTATCCAGGCTCTGTCTAAGAGTATAATAGAACACAACAAATGAAACTGAGGCTGTCCGAGAAGAGGTGTGACTAACTGCCAACCTAACTAGATATTGTGGGTTTCGAATGCCTAGGGATGTTCAAATTGTAATGCACTCAATTTCCCCAGTGGAGTCGCCATTATGTTGGGGTTCCCATGTTTTGGCCAGGTTGGCAGGACCAAAAGATGAGACAACATAGAACCACTTTCAGACCTTAGGATCTAGCCTTCCTAGGTCCAGAGAGGGATCTCTCTATATGAGGCAAAGGGTATGTCTTTGAGGCTCTAAGTTATGATTTTAGGCTAGTTATAGGCTCAGGGTTGTTTGTTTGATTGTTTGTGTCTGGTTGTTGGGAATCGGGAAAGGAAGGTCCAATGTAAGACAAGGATGAGCATAGAGGGAATTAGGTTAAGACAGATAACTCAGGGAACATCAAGGCCATTGGGCAATGGAGTCAAGAGAAGATTTACTTGTGTTCAATGTGCAAGCTTTCAGTTGGGCTAGTCATCTAGAGAATTTGGATCTTAAAGATGATATTTGGGATGGGACATTAAGGACTGAAAATGAAAGGAGGAGAACCATCCAATTATGTCTATAGATCAGGCCAGAGGTCATTTAACTCCAGACCTGCTTGGACAAAATCAGAGGCAATATAAGGGATCTTGGAAAGGCTTAATTGAGATGGAAAGATCCTAGTGAGGTAGAGACAAAGTTCTAAACCTCCTAGTGTTCTCAACTCATTCAACTAAATCCTAACAAGAACATCTAAACATAGATTTCATTAATTCATACATCAGAGAGCAGGCAATAACATCCACTACAATGGTTAAATCAATTGAAATCGATATTCAGATACACATGTAAGCAGAAAACATAAAAGGCTGGGAGAGCAGCAATATAAGGTACCTATCAAGGGTAAATCTTATGCCAAACTTCTGATGCGAGCCAGTAGAAATGGAATGAAATGAAATCAAACACAGAGATAGGAAAACATCACCAGCTACTTTAGATCAGGATCCAAGGAAACGTGCTTGTCATATTAAAAACAACACCAATCAGGTACATCATTGCCCAATGCTTGAACATTCAGCCAGAATACATCCAATCTCAGCCTATCTTACAATATTACATAGAGAACTTGTCTCAAGAGGAAAATACTTGCATTTATCTGATATCTCATCAACAACCCTTACAATAGTCCTCCTTATGAGTTTTATAGCAGAAGATGAATGGAGGAGGTAGGTGGACAATTAAATATATCATTTAAGCTCAGCAAAGAAAAGAGGGTCGAAACCCATGCTGTTTAAATTTATACATTTATCTCTGGTATGGTTAGGATGTCCTAGCTGTAGTACTGTGTGGTACATGTGGTGAAATAAAAAAAATAAAATAAAAAACAGTGAAATATGCCCTACTTGTGCAACAAATGCTCCTGATCCTGTAGGACTGCTGTCAGGGTAGGAAACTTCAGGGACACGATGCATAATCAAAACCGCATGGGAGTTTTGTCTTCTGATGAGGAAAAACATACTGCTGCTGAAGAAAAAACCCTGGTGGTACGGCTTCCCTTGAATTTAATCTCTGAGAGGTCCTCGGGGTCTTCACTCTGATGCTTTACCTCTGAAAAACTGGATTGAGCCCTTTAATCCCCATCATAATGCTTTAATTCTGAGCTTGAGGCCTAAATATCTGCGCTTGCATGCCTCGAGGTCACTGCTACTCCATTGATGGCGTGAATCGAGCTTTAATGGTGCTGGACAGGGTTTGCAGAGCTTAAACTCTGTCCTTCAATGGAGAAAGGCTCTGCTGATGCAAAAAACTGGCTTATGCATTAATTTCCTGTGCACAGAATTCTTTGTCGCTGCATTAAACGCTGTATAATCATGGCGGACCATTACCAACTGATAAACCTGCAAGAACATGCAACCTGTCAAGAAAAACCATGGACGGGGTGATGGAGGCAGTGCAGAGGATGAAAATGGCCGTGCAGATGATGAACTGGGGGAGAAATCGCGATAAATGGTGACAAATCATTCTGGCAGAGGTGGCGGTCTTGCAGAGCGGAGTTTGAATGGCGAAAACATTAAAAACATGAAAATGAACGATTATATGCAATGGAATGGTCGAAAGGTACAAAAAATGCATGTGGGGTGACGTGGCGTACGGAAAACCAAATGGACGAATGACGTGGAGGCCCGACCGACGACGGAATGGTCAACGACGAGCAGACGAACCCGGACCGTTAGATCTCGGTGGAGATCGACGGTGGAAATGCGTCGGAGAGCGATAGACTGTGGGCCAGGGGTACGACGATCGGGGGTTAAACAATGCGCAGCTTCGTCGATCGTCAACCGTCGGATGAAGGGCTCTGGATCGGACGACTATTATGCATATCACTTGACATCCTGTACCGAACGTTAACGCGTGATGAGCCGGCGGTTTTGAAACCGTACCGGGGCCATGCGTTGATCGATGAGTGAAATCACTGGATGATCGGAGAAAACCACCAAGCGCGCGAGGGTGGGGCGATAGGAACTGGCTATTTTTGGACAGTGTACGGCGGGGTCCACCGGCGGGAAAGGTTCCGGACCGTCGATTTGGCGGGGAAACGGACGGCGATGGCCCGACATGGAAAATAGGCGGGGAAGACGCGGGCGCTGGAGATTTAACGTCCGCCGTCCAATCGGCTGAGATCTACGGCTGAGGTCGCGCCCGACGAACAAACGCTATAAGTGCCCCCTTTTCTTTGGCGAGTGGTTACTGCACTGGGTTGCATGGAGAAAAAGGGCGAGGGCTAGCGGAGAAGGTGCAGAGGCCTATCATATGGTCGGAAGTGGGTTTTTAACCCATTTTCAATGGAAGTGAAGGCTAAGAGGGGTAACGATAGATGCGGAAAGGGGACTTAAACACATCAAATTGCATTTGGGAGGTTCAAAAGGGATTTTTGAGGGGATTTCAGGGATAAACAAGGGAAATTGGGGGGAAAGAAAGGGGACTCTTGACCAAGGGTGAAAGGGGTAAAAATGTGGTGTTTTGCAGGGATATGAGGGGCAATGTAGGCCTTTTAGGAGCAGCATTTATAACCAGTGAGGCTTTAGATAGGAAATCAACAGTGGGGGTTTCATTGCAAAGTAGAGGCTGGCAGAAGACATTCAAGGATGATGTGTCTTCAGGGGAGATGCATTCCTTGAAAGTCTCCAAAATGATATAGCCCCCAGCTTGCTTGGCAAGAATTTCATAGGGGGGCTAACAGGGAGGAAGAGTGGAGCATATCTTGCAGGTGCAATAGGAAGAGGTGGAGGTGGAACATTTCGAACCATAATGACATGAAATATGGTATTTCTTTGAAAAAAAATAGGAGAAGATGAGCTATTAGGAGGTGGTGTAGTTGGTATTTTCAGTCCAGATACAAATGAACTCCACTCAAGCAAAGGTATACTAGATTTTCTTTTCAACAAGAATTCAAATGGATCTAACTCTTTTAAATTTTCAAAAGACTCCCTCTCTAACAACAGTTCTGATGTAACTGTTTCCCAGAATTCTTATTTTTCTTTTTTGGATACTAGGGATGAGGTATCAATACGTAGTCTTTGCAGGTCTAGAATTATCTTAGTCAATTAGAAAG
>CM076582.1:1583190574-1583359324 GCA_034641835.2 Pinus albicaulis | reverse complement strand
GTTACACTGCCTTCAGATATTTCAGACTCTTCAAGAGATAATGAGAATCCTTTCAATTTATGAATTAGATCTTGAACTTCAGGAGACTCAGGATGTTGTTTGTCTGAATGTTTTGAGATTTTGGTAGTGGGTGTCTGAATATTTTCTGCAATTTCTTCTCTTGGATTCTGAATTTCAGAAGAAATTGAAGAAGTTGATGAGGGTGTTTTGCTCTCAGAATGGCTTGTGGATAAATATTTACTTGCCATTCATAGCTCAGGCCCTCCTTCTAGCGCCAAAAATGTTGAAGCCTAGAAAATCTCTGCTTCAAACATCGGGGAAAACCACCCGGTCGGGACCTTAAGGCAGCTCATTTTCCGTTTGGTATGGTGGCTCCGACTGGATTTAAAGGACCAGTTTCCTTGTAACTAAATGGATTGGATTGGATGGGTGGAAATGTGACTAAACTAAATGAAATAAAACTATCTAATTTAAGCTAAATACTGGTAAAGAAATTCTAACATTAACCCGGGTAGCTATATTGAATACTACTTAAGATTGTTCCAATTCAACAATAACCATGAAAATGTATTATTAATTAAATTGAAATATACAGAAACAAATAAAGATAACTCTGTTTAAGAAATTAAACAGAGTTATATAAACATATTGCATTCATCATTGTATACCATTTACATGTAACTATGAAAAATAACGTTTCAATTATACTCAGAAATGATATATAAAAGAAAGTGTTGTTAAAACAAATATACATATAAATGATAGCAATTTTAAAATGAATATCATAAAACAAAAGAGATCAACAGTGAACAGATAGAAATACCTTGTTCATCTTGAAGACTTTCAAATGCGATCTGATACTCTATCCAATAACTCTAATGCAAAATCAAATTCCAAGGTACAGAAATGCAACACTTCAAAGATAATTCCGCATGAAAATCACCAGATGTGATCCTTTTCAAAAATATATAAGACAATGGAGTACAGAAATGCAATCTCCAAGTCCAAAAATATTAAGATCCAGGACCCCTCTCTAAATGCATGAGAGGGGTTTAAATACTACTTAACTAACTCTAAAAATAGTTTATTACAAAAATTAAGGATTCGGTTCAATGACCGTCCTTTTCCTAGGCTAAAATACAGTGAAATTAAAACTAAATCTATCTATCTATTAACTTGATCTTTCAGCTTGTAGGCATCTAGCATAGTTTTGAGAAGATGCGGTTGACCGACTTCAGAATTCAACTGTCCTGAAAAGACAGAGTCGGCAAGCGTAGGAGCAATCTTCTCTGTAGCATTGATGATACAATTGAGCGCACTGTGCTGACTGTGTGGCTTCACCAAGTACATCCAATATGAGTCCCAATTCAATCTTGTCAGCCCTTGGATGGATTTTTCTCTTTCTTCTGCCTTTTGCCTCCATTCTGTTTGCAGTTGATTTGCCTGTGGGAGATATCCTGGAACAGTTTCAGAAATCAAGTTAGCTTTGTGTAAATTGTCATTTACACAATCAGTGAGAGTGTTTGCCGTTGTAGATGCCTCCTCTGCTGCCCTTTCTGCCCTTCTGATTTGTGCATCCCAATTATTAAACAGTATTTCTTTATGGTTTTCGTTAATGATGGGTGCACCATCTTTTCTGCCTTCTTCTGTCTTTTGCCATGCTAGATAATCATTGATCTTTTCATTAATCAAATCATAATCATTTCGTAAATCTACGACATGATTTGTGATTTTATCGCTTTCTTGGCACAAAGAATTCCATTGCAATATTTTTTGGCAGAAAACTTCTTCTTGTTGCAGTAGTTGATTGTTCAAAGAGATGGTTTCTAAAATGAATTCTGGAAGCTTAGGATCATCCTTATGCTGTTCTTGGATAATTTGTATTTGTTTGTCTTTATCAGCCAGACTTTTTTGATGTCCTGTTTGCATTTCTTGAAGTTGTTGTTGTAACTCTTCAAGTTTTAATTGTGCTTCCTTATTGGCCTGTACCTATTGCAATTGCTGTTGCAGAGCCTTTATCTGTTCTTCTTTTTCATCCAACAAAAGTTGTATCTCAACTGCTTTATCAATTGTTGCAGAAGCATAAGCTCCTGTTATTTGAGATAACTTAGTGAGATTATGAGTAGGCTCTGTGGCAAGATCTTTCCACAAAACATCTACTTGTTCTGGTTCAGTAGCAATTGCACTTTCTATTTTTCTCTTTTTCCTTTGTCTCTTTACTACTGCTTTGTATTTTGGGCTATAAAATACATCCAGAGGAGGAATGTCCTCTACATTAAGTACAATTTCAGAGGAGGGTGTGATTGGTATGTGCTCAGTTACTGCAGCTGTGCTGCTTGTTCCTATGCTCAAAACTTTTGTTGTCTGGACAGGGGTCTGTACATTCTGTCCTTCTACATTAATCAATTGATTAAAGGTTTCCCATTCTTTATCTAACTCAATGGTGACTGGTTGTTGCTGTACATTGGGTGGAGGAGGATTTGTTTGTTGAGAAGTCAAAATTTGCTGTTGAGTAAGCTCTTTAGATTGTGCAGAATCTTTAATGGATTCTTCCATTTTATCTTCCTTTTCTTTAGACTTATTGGAGTGTTCAAAATATCTGTCAGATTTTGATTTGGATTTACTTGTACTTGAACTCCCGTTAAGACTAACACTAGGAGTTTGCTCCCTTGCAAGCTCTAAGCGTAGATTATCCAATGGAATAGGAATTAGTCTCCTTTCTCTGTAAAGCTTGAATTCCTGGAATTCCTCTGGAGATAGCTGAGCCTGAGCTGAATTCAAAACTTCTTTGAATGAATTTCTTGCTTGGAACATATCATCAAAAAGATCTTGTTCCCCGGCAAATTCCCTTACTTTGATTGCATTGGTAAAATTCTTAACAATATCATTTGGGTCAAATAACCTTCTTGAGAATTTGAACAGCTGTAGGCATGTAACGTTGCCTATATCTTGAAATGCATGACCAATATCAAATAGTGAAAATGTTCCACATTTTATGGGAAATTGTGGCCAAATGCCCTTTTTCTTGTCTTTTAAATCTTTTGTTATACCTCCCTGGCCACAGGTCTGATAAGCAATTTCCCGAGCTACAAGTCTATCTGGAACATATAAGGGTAAAACATGGCGAGAAGCATGACTTCCAAAAACCCTAATATAGGTGAACAATTCTTCTCCAAACCATCTCGCGACGGGGAGAATATCAACTTCTGTTTCCGAGGATAACCTCGGGGCATCCTTATTATACAATGTTCTGTACAATGGCAGCATTATTCCATGACAAATTTGGTAAAAATGGGGGATAAACTTAGACTCCCAGAGTTCTTTATGGTACACATGAATGGGCAAAGGATCTTGGATAGTCCATTTCCATCCCATCACAGGGAATTTAGAGACATAGCAGATGGCGTCCATGACATAAGTAGATAAATAAAAAGGCGCATAAACCCGCTGGGAAACATTTCGTTTAGACCGGTAATGAAAAATAGCAGTGGTGAGATTATCAGATAGGATTTTGGCCCAATCTACAATTGTAGAATTAACAGCCGCATTCAACAAAGGAAGCCATTCGGGTAAGATAATATTTATGTCAGGCTTTCCAAAAAGCCTACATAACATGGCAGCAGTAAAACAATAAGGAGAGGTAAGTGAACCCGTGCTGTACATACCTTGTTTGTTTTTCTTCAATGGTTCACTTCTTTTGGTCCACTCCTTTGTGCATTCTGCCAAATTTGAGTGTTCTTTGGTAAACTCTTCCATAAATTGCTTGTTGAAAGTCGCCTGAGGTTCTGACAGCTTATACATTAATCTCAGATCTTCTATGGTAAATGACCCGATTAGCTCTTCTGATGGAGTTCTGAATTGTCTGTCTGAAATATCTGTGCTATCCAGCACCCATCTCACCATATCTGTATATGGGAGAATCCTTGGCCTTGCTGCTATTCTATGCAGAAATGAGCAAGCCAAGTCTCTAAGGGTTGCTTCAGACGTATTCTTTGAACCTGCTGTAGCTGCAACTTTTATCACCATAGGGTTTTCATCTTCTAACAGATTATACATTCCCTCCCAAGTGGATATACCGGCGTCCTTGTTACAGGCGGTGTCTGCGTATAGCGAAGCCATTTCTTTTTTCTCAGAACTTGAGCTCTTCTCCTTCTTACCCATAGTGTTTAGCGGAAGCTTTGTATAGTGGTTTTCTCCTTCGTGCCTGCGTTTTACGAATAAATGAGAGTAATGATATAAGAAATGTGATGAGACTGTTTCGAATATGAAAGCAGATGAAATATAATATTTAATTTGTGAAACAAATTTCAATCTAAACACAATCTCTTTTCACATTAATAATCAATCCAATCATTTAATATAATCATTAAAGCGCATAACGGATTTGGCGTATGGAAAGATTGCCTTGGGATAGCGCGCTTATATGGATTTGCGACATTGTGATTTGCGATTTGATGCGCAATATCGCAATATCGCAAGATCGCAAAATGAAGTCATCGTAGTCATAAAAATAGCGCAAAAGCGGAAATCACGCAATAGCGCAAAAGCGCATATCGCAAAATGAAATCATCGCAAAAGCGCAATATCGCAAAAGCGCATAATAAATAAGAGCGCAAAAGATATTCGTTAATCATTTATGTTTTATGCGCTATGCGACCTGCGATCAATGCGTTTTTGTATATACTATTTTTTTTATGGATGTGCTATCTTGTTTCAAGAGCAATTTTATTATAATCTATCATAAACTTAAGTGTTTCTAAACATTCTTTCTAAGGGATTTCTATAGGTTTATGATAGAAAGTTTTATTTGAAAAGGCAAACAAATCCTAATTGATTTTTTGGATTTTTTAACTAAGGGTCCTCATTTATTTACTATTATTACTAATAGTAAATAAAAGGGGGGTTGTTGCTGGTCACAACACCACCATAACTGTTGCCTCATCCTCTGCCTCTTGATCGACCTCTGCCTCGACCTCTTGAAATATAAACTTGACTTTTAAAGGCAGTTTATAAAGTGGAATCCTTATTTATGTATATCCTTGTCTCATGTGATAGAAGTGATCCCATCAACACATCAACTGTCAGTTTTTCCAAATCCTTGACTTCTTCTATGGTTGCTACCACAACATCAAACTTGGTAGACAAATATCTAAGAACCTTCTCAATCACTGTTCGATCTTTAATATATTCACCATATATTTTTAATTGATTTAACACAGACATGACTCGATTCATGAAAGAATCGATGTCCTCTGTCTCCTTCATCTACAGAGTTTCAAAATCTCTCCTAGTATTTTGCAATTTAACAATATTGACTTTGGCCATACCTTGATAGCTTGTCGCTAAAGTTTCCCATACTTCCTTTGTTGAAGACATGATCATTATCTCTTGGAACACTTCTTGGTCCACTCCTTGCTGGATAAGAAGCAATTCTTGCACATTCTTCCTCTTGTATTTCTTCCATTGCTCCCTGTATGCATTACTGAGGGCTTATTCTTCTACGTCATTTTGAGGTTCTGCAAACCCAAACTTGACATGATCCCAAACATCATGCGCTTTTAACATGGTCTCCCTTTTAATAGCCCACACATCATAATCTTTCCGAGCAAAAGAAGGAAGTTGTGGCCGAAAACTTGATGTGGCCATTTTTCTTCAAAAAAATCTTCTTTGATAAAACCCTAAATTTCTCTTTTATATGTTTTTTAGAAACTTTGCAAAGCTCCTTAAAAAAAACCTTGTGTTTGTTTTTTTATATAATAAATATTTTGTAAAAAAAAATTATATATATATAAAACTTTTATAATAACCTTCTCCTTTTAAAAAATATTTGAATAACCTTTAAAAAAATATTTTAAAAATACTTATTTATAAAATCCCTTTTATAAATGCTCCTATTTTCAAACCCTTAAAAATATTCGTATAGGTCAATCTTCATGATGAAAACTTCCATATTTCTGGTGTGAAAGGGATGCATGCATTCCTAGGCCATGACAATGGCATCATGAGTGAGGTGATCAGATAGGAATCCATACTATTCATGGGAAATGTGAATTGAGAGGGCATCAGAAATTCTTTGATAAATAACCTTCAAAATCAATTTATATATCACGTTGCAAAGTGAGATTGGTCTCAATTCCCGGGAATTTTTTTGGAGAGAGGACTTTCGTATAAGAGTTATGAAGGTGGTGTTAATTTTTCCTGGAATTCACCCCAGAATCTGAGACTCTTCAACAACACTGAGGATGTTTTCTACCATGAGATCAAAAAAATGTAGATACATCTCCACTGACCAGCCATCAGGGCCAGGACTTTTATCATGAGCAAATGATTTAAGAACCAAGTGTATCTCTTCCTTGGTGACCGGATTTCCCATAGCTTCGTTAGTAGCAACGTTGAACAGGCAGGGACACAAATCAAGAGCCCATATTTGATCAGAAAATCTAACCCCATCCCTACACATGTTTAATTCTCAAAAAAAAATGAGGGCATCCCTATGGATATTTGAAGTAGACTGTACTAGTTTTCCATCCATTGAATCAATTTGCAAAATTTCATTTTGATTTTTCCTATTATTATCATAATGATGGAAAAATTTAGTATGGTGATCACCTTCGCAAAGCTAGACTTCCCTGATCTTTAATTTCCAAGTGATTTCCTATACTCCAATGACAATAGGACTGAGAAGGAATGTGACTCGGATTGCTACTTTCCATTAATTTGTAAATTTCCTCTATCTTCCTTGCAATAGATTGTAACTCTGCAATCATTTATTTTTTCTTAAGTCGTTCCCTTGTTCTAGTCCTGATCTTTAGAGCCCATAACTTTTGAGCGAAATAGTGGGATGTCGATATACCTTGCAAATTCTCATCCAATTTCCAGAAATTACTGACAATGGTCTGGTAATCAAGATCTTCTAGCCACACTCTATTGAATTTTAAGGGAATTCCCTTTCGAATTGGCTCCAAATGCCATTTGAGACAAATGGGGTGGTGGTCAGATAAGGTTGACTTAATTACAAATGACCTCAAATTACCAAGCAGTTCAAGAACACTTTCATAGACCAAAAACCGTTAAAGTCTTTTGCCAAAAAAAACAACACTGGTCATGTGATTGGTCCAGGTTGGAGTAAGAGGTGTGGGACATATGTCAACAAGATGGTGATTAGAAAAATCTGAGATAATAATTCAACAAGGGGGTCCAGATGGTTGTGGAAGCCCCAACATTTGACAGAGGAAATAATCGTAAGCATCTAGGTTTTCATCACCCCTCGGGGTCTCCTGTGCTATGCCTATGCATGGAACCTCTAGTATTTTTCCACATGCCTACAATTTTAGACAATCAGAGTAATGAAACTCCTATAGCACCAACCTCAAATTTTCGATACCCGCCAAATATTCCATCTCAGAGCACTCCCGAACATCTAATACCAGAAGCTTCGCCAACCCTCGTATGTTCCCGAGTTGTTTTCATTCACGTGTGTGCAACTCCTTCAAATATTTCAATGTCTCTACGTTTGGAAGCTCCTCTAGTTTCTAAAAACCTCTTATGTCCAATTGTTGAAGCTTTGCAAGACAAAAATGTTGGAAAGGTAGAGTATATAAACACACATTAGCACAAATATTTCACACACAAAACACATGAGTTGCGGCTCTTATATTAATCAACGAACTTCAATCTCACTCAATCACAATGAATACAATGAACCTGGTGAAGGGTATTTAACTTAACTCACTTGAAATGCACACACTCATCTATCACATAACTGAACTTGCTCAACTCTCACTTAACTCACTCACCAAATTTATCTATCATGCAACTCAACTAACTCAACGCTTACTTAACTGATTGTTTAAATCTGCATGCGAGAGGTAATTACATATTTTAACACTCCCCCTTAATTACAAACGTTAAAATAAAACATAACTCATGACAACTCAAACATGTCTGCTGGTCTATGTCTCAGCTAGGCTTACAACACCCAAGTTTTTTTTGTGAAACTCAAACACATCTATTGCTAATGGCGTTGTAAATATATCAGCCAATTGATCACTAGATTTACAAGGCTTCCAGTGAACTTCTCTATTTCTCACAAGTTCTCTAATAAAGTGATATCTAGTATCAGTATGCTTACTCTTTTTATGAAACACACTATTCTTGGATAGTGCAATCGCAGAAGTGTTGTCACAGTATATCGTTGTTGATCCTTGTTGTGTCTGCTTGAGCCCATCCAATACTCGTCTTAACCATATTGCTTGACATGCTGTTGAAGTTGCTGCTACATATTCTGCTTATGTTGATGATAGTGTCACAATGGGATGCTTCTTAGATTCCCATGTATCACTCATTAACCAAGATGGAACATATAACTGGATGTGCTCTTCCGATCATCCAAACTGCCTGCAAAATCACTATTTGTGTATCCAATCAAATATTTCTTTTATGTACTTACATACATTATTCCATAATCTCTAGTTCCTGTTATGTATCTCAGATTTATTTTTCCAACACTACAATGTGTGTCTTTTGGAGTCTCCATAAATCTGGAAATCAAACTCACTTCTTGCATAATATCTAGTCTTGTAGCTGTGAGACACATGAGGCTACCAACCAATCTTTTGAATAGAGTTGGATTGACATCCAATCCTTCATCATCCTTTCTTAACTTTGTACCTGTTGCAACTGGTGTAGGTATAGGTTTGCAATTATCCATCCTGAATCTTTTCAAAAAATCTTTGGCATATTTATTTTAGCAAATAAAAATTCCCTTTTCAGATTGCTCAACTTTAATTCCAAGAAAATATTCCATGAGACCAAGGTCTATCATCTCAAATTCTTTCATCATGGCTGCTTTAAATTAATCTAACTCAAGATTGCCTATAAAAATCATATCATCAACATATAAGCAAACAATCATAATATGTCCATGCTCATTTACCTTTGTGTATAAGGTAGGCTCAATGCTGCTTCTGAAAAATCCATTCTTGATCATGTAGCTATCCATTCTTCTATACCATGCTCTAGGTACTTGCTTAAGTCCATAGATCATTCTCTTCAATTTGTAAACTTTATCTTCTTTACCTTCAACTTCATATCCTGGAGGGTGCTGCACATAAATTTCTTCTTCTAGAATTCCATTCAAGAAGGATGATTTGACATCCATCTGATATACTTTCCACTTTTTTTGAGCTCCTATCACTAGAACTTCTCTTACAATATCCAATTTGGCTACTGGAGAAAATTTTTCCCCAAAGTCTATTCCTGGTTGCTGTGAGAATCCTTTTGCTACAAGTCTTGCTTTAAATCTGTCAATCTCACTTTTCTCATTCACCTTTGTCTTGTACACCCACTTCACACCATTGAGGTTTTTATTGTTTGGTAAATTAACCAAATCCCATGTATCATTCTTTTCAATAGAATGCATCTCTTCATCCATGGCTTACACTCAATTTTCATCTTTGATTTCTTCTACAAATGAAAAAGGTTGGAATGCCAACAATGAAAAATTTGAACTAACATCCAAATCATCATAAATATCTTTTAAACTTCTCATATTTTTCTTACCATTGCTTGATTCATTACCTGATTGGCTACTTGGAGAATTATGGTTTGTTGATCTGCTTGAAGATGTTGCTCTGAAAATTTTGGAGTCCTTTCTGATGTGACTCTGTTTGGTGTCTTATGTATTTATTCATGCTGCTCCTTTTCTGCTACATCATCCTCTTCCATCAATGGTGCTTGTGCATCGGTTGGTGTGTCTACAGTCCTATTCCATGACTCTTGTTCTTTGAACACAACATATCTGCTAATGATTGTCTTCTTGGTGATAGGGTTATACAATTTCTAAGCTTTTGACTGCTCACTATAACCAGTAAATATGCATTTTTCACTTTGATCATCTAATTTGCCTCTTATTTTCTTAGGCACATGTGCATAGACTACACATCCAAAAAATCTAAAATGAGATACACTGCATGACATACTTGACCATGCTTCTTCTGGTACTTTGTTCATCACACTCTTTGTATGAGATTTGTTTGTCACATAAACAACACATGCAACTGCTTCTGCCCAATACTCATTAGACAAGTGTCTTGATTTCAACATGCTCCTTGTCATGTTCATGATTGTTCTATTTTTTCTCTTTGCTACACCATTCTGTTGCGGTGTGTACCTGGTTGTAAATTGTCTTATGATTCCATGTTGTTTACAGTACTCATGGAATGATTTCGAATCATATTCTCCACCACGATCTGATCTCAATACCTTGATTTTCCAATCACTTTAGTTCTCTACTAAGGCTTTGAACTCTTTGAACTTTGTAAAAGTTTTAGACTTCTGCTTCAAAAAGTAATCCCAAGTTTTTCTACTATATTCATCAATAAAATTGAGGAAGTAACAACTTCAACCAATCTATTGTGTCCCCATAGGTCCGAACAAATTTTTATGCACCAACTCAAGTGGTTTCTTTGCTCTGTATGAAACTCCTTTAGGAAAAATTTCACGATGTTGCTTTGCCAAGATGCAACACTCACAAGTGCTAGCAGGTTCTTTGATGGGAGGTAAACCTTTGACCATCTGTTTCTGCTGCAACAATCTTAAAGCGGAAAAATGCAGGTGTCCAAATCGAAAGTGGCATAACTAGTAATCATTGGAACATGCAACTGTAAAAGAACTAACCTGGTCATTGTAGTTCATAATTAGAGGAAAGAGTTTGTTCCTCGTCATCTGCACCTTTTCTATCAGCTGCTCGCTTGGGGGTTTGTCATAAATAATACACTCTTGCCCCTGAAAGATAACTTTGTATCCTTTTCGCGTCAATTGACCAACACTTATTAAGTTGTGTTTGAGTCTAGGGACATAATACACCTCTGATATTGTCTTTTTCTCCCTCTGCTTGGTCATTATGTTGACACTCCTTTGCCATCTATATCCACAGTCTTATTAGTCTCCAACTTTACCTCTGTCTTCACAGGTTCATCCAAATTTACAACCAGATTCTTGTTGTCTGTCATGTGGTTACTGCAACCACTGTCTAATGGCCACACCTTATCAGACGGTTCATGCATGGTGTTGCATGATAGGAAAATCGAGTTAGTATTCTCTGTACTAACATTAACTCATTGATTTTCTTAATCAGATATCTTCTTCCTGCAATCACGAGCGTAATGACCAAATTTATTGAAATAATAGCATTTAACCTTTTATTTGTCAAACCTTTTATTATTGTTGAAGCATCTACTGCTGCTTCTTTGACTTTGAGATTCATGCTCTTCTCGACTATCTCTGTGACCACCATAATTGTCGCCTTGTCCTCTGCCTCTCGATCAAACTTTGCCTCGACCTTTTGAAATATAAACTTGAATTTTAAAGGCAATTTCTAAAGTGGAGTCCTTATTTTTGTCTATCCTTGCCTCATGTGGTAGAAGTGATCCCATCAACTCATCAAATATCAGTTTTTCCAAATCCTTGGCTTCTTCTATGGTTGCTACCACAACATCAAACTTGGTAGACAAAGATCTAAGAACCTTCTCAATCACTATTCGATATGTAATATCTTCACCATATATTTTTAACTGATTTACCACAGACACAACCTGATTCATTAAAGAATCGATGTCCTCTATCTCCTTCATCTGCAGACTTTCAAAATCTTTCCTAGTATTATGCAATTTAACAATATTGACTTTGGCCATACCTTGATAGCTTGTCGCCAAAATTTCCCATGCTTCCTTTGCTAAAGACATGATCATTATCTTCTGGAACACTGCTTGGTCCACTCCTTGCTGGATAAGAAGTAATGCTTGCACATTCTTCCTTTTGTATTTCTTCCATTGTTCCATGTGTGCATTACTGAGGGCTCATTCTTCTGCATCATTTTGAGGTTCTGCGAACCCAAATTTAACATGATCCCAAACATCATGTGCTTTTAACATGGTCTCCATTTTAATAGCCCACACATCATAATATTTTCGAGTGAAAGAAGGAAGTTGTGGCTGAAAACTTGATCTGGCCATCTTACTTCAAAAAAATCTTTTTTGATAAAACCCTAAATTTCTCTTTTATATGTTTTTTAGAAACTTTGCAAAGCTCCTTTAAAAAAACCCTTATGTTTGTTTTTTGACATAATAAATCCTTGTTTTTTAATATAATAAATCCTTAGAAATTTATATATGTAAAAACTTTTATAATAACCTTCTCCTTGTAAAAAATATTTTAAAAACCTTTAAAAAAATATTTTAAAAATACTTCTTTATAAAATCCCCTTTATAAATGCTCCTATTTTCAAATCCTTAAAAATATTCGTATATCAAAGCCCTTTAAAAATAAAAATTGCACCTGTGGCGCAAAGGAACGCCGAAAGGAGAGGAATGGTGTATCTTCGGTTTCACCGCCAGGCGAAACGTTTTTGCGGGGGCAGTTTGTGCCATAAGTATAAAGATCTGTGAGAGGGGAGTTGAATTAGATTATATGTCAGTTTTGAAATGGAGCTGGTGAAGGAGTTAACTGTTAATGAGATATCTGTGCATTTGTTTAACCCACAGCAATATTAAAACGGAAAATGATTTGAAAGGAAATTATAGGGAAAGAAATGAACTGTCGAAACAAAACATGAGCAGGCTATAAATGCAAATGTGCTCAATCCAAATGGAAATGAAAGAAAATAAATAAACGGCGATAAAAGGAAAGAAATCTCCTTAGGATAGATATGGTAGATTCGATTCAACGCAATGTTTTGTTATCTTAACAGAATCATCAAACATGGAGAGAGACCTATTGGTGGATTGGAGGAGTCTACATTGAGCTACATGGAGAGACACCTATTGGTGGATTGAGCTACATGGTTTGAGCAGTGTGGAAAACATTTCTGAAGATGTTGTGAGCAAGAGTTGAAGCTTTGAAAATGATATAACAAGAAGGAGCTGAAACCATAACAAGAACGGTAGAAGTGATAAGACCATATCTGAAAACATATTTTTGAAATACTTAATTTGAATTTTAAATATTTATATTTATTTTAATAAAAATATTAATTTTTAATTTAATATGATTAAGTTGTAATTTATGTACTTTTTTTTAATTTCATTTTATTTATTTATTTATTAATCTTTGTTCTATTTTGTTTCTATTGATTGATTTATTTATTTATTGTATTCTTATTTTTGCAATAAAGATTTTTTTTTATCTATTTTATTTTAATTTTAATTATATCTTTATTTTATTTTATTTCTATTTATTTATTCATATTTTATTTATTTATTTAATTATTATTATTATTATGATTTTTTTTTTCTCTCTTTTTTTTGGTTTGGAAATGCACGAGAGTGATTTGCCGAGCGTGGTCAAGAACTAGGGGAAGAGTAGAAATATTTCATTTCCCAAAAAATAAGATTCGAGGTTTAATTGAGTTTGGCCACTCGTAGGTAAGACTGAAGTATTGACATAAAATTACTTAGAAGACTTTACGAGCTAAAGATTATTTTAAAATACAAATTGTGACATTGACATCATACAATTCTCCACATGGACACGAATGACTTGCCTGTCAGAGCCACATATTCGTATTCTTACGTTTGGTATCTATCATGTGTAACTGCGCATAAGTCTTACATTACTATTTAGAACGGTGTTGTCGACAGAGACTGAATTTTGGCAAGTTTCTCGCTGGAATCTGGATTATTTTTTTTCAAAAATCTGATTAACGTAGGTGCTAAGTTCATCGAAAAACCTGAAACTTAAAATCTGCAACCCTAATTTTCAAAATTTCATTCCAGTTTTTTTGTTTTTTTCAAAATATGCATTCTAGATTTTCTCAAAGTCTTACTGGAATTGCGAAAATTGTGGCACTCTTTAAATTTTGTGAATTAGAACTGTTTAAATTATGCGAATTAGAGTGTCATTTTTACTTTCAGTAAAAAGCTATATTCCTGCAACCTCTAATAAGAAAAACCTATTACTAATTCGTTTTTCCCGCTAAAAAGGTTGCTCATGATCGACAAGGCAAAAGGCAGAGGGAATACCAGAGAAAATCCCACCTCAACAAGCCAAAAAAATAAAAAAGAGTAAAATTGATAACTACTTGCATGCTGGAAATCGTATTCCCATAGCTTCATATCAATCTACATAAGATGAAAAGTTGAGAACACCTATTAACAGGTCAAAATTCTAAAAGTGCAATTCGTCATTAACACAATTGAAAAATAAATAGGTAACAAACCACCTCACTCACCACAAAATGCCAAAATTTCAACATCTTTCCACCAAAACAAGGAGTGGAGGTATCCACTTCCCACCATAGCTCCAACCACTATGTCAGTCCCAATTGCTTATAAAATCAAATTTATTAGACAACATTCCAATTGCACATAAGATTTGATACCATATCAAACATTTTAGAAAAAGAACCCCAATTGCATGTCAGATTCCATATAAAATCAAAACATATTGAAAAATCCCAAGCAATAAAAAATAACATCCACCCGGTTCTTCATGTCATTACAGTATAGAAAACATGTTTAATACAAGTTTATTACTTTATAGAAACCAGAGTATCACCCCTGATGCAATAAACAGAGCATCACAATGAAGTTTTTTGAAACACTCTTGTTTTGACCAAATGTTACAGTCAGTCCCACTTACTTTGCCAAAATCACCTAGACTTACAATGCCTAGACTTGTAAGTCTATCACTCTGTGAATCCCAGAGTATTATCCCCGTGCAAGAAACATGGCATTATCGCATTTACAACATTGTGAAGCTTGGATTTTAAATATATTTAATGCATGACCACTTTTCATAAAATTTGCGCATAAACAAGCATACAAAAACCCAAAATTTATACACCATTAATGCACAAAATTGTTTATAATCTACATTTAATTGGAACAGAAAGTGAGATTTTGAAGCAAATGGGCAGAAACCCTACTTTCCATATAGTAAGTTACGAGACCAAACCCCTTAATTCAATTCCTGAACTGCTCAGGAAATGAAAAAATAAAAAACGCCAAACCCAACATAGCATGGAAAGTAAAATATACAAGGCTATAATGTTTCTAATTTTCTACTGCATTTTACCTCATCAAAACGTTCGAATCCACACTCATTTGTGCCACAAATTACCGTAAACAAACATTTTGAGACCTGTAAGGTCAATCACTGTTTTATTCTGCAAATATATGGGAGCATTGAAGTATGGAACTTTCTCATTGGTAAGCCTAGTCACCACTTCTCCCTTACAGGCATGGAGAAATGTTGAAACTTCTGCACGTCGTAAGTAGAAAAAAAGAAATGCAAGCCTTTTAGATTCAGCAAAATGAGCCAAAAAGACCAGTTGAGCCATGGTAGGCATTAAGCCAAATAAAGTGGTCACACACCAAAAAAACAATGTTCCTCTCCACAAACGGAGGCAATGTCAGACTGCAGGTTTCTGTCCCCACCCTATCCTTGGGGTTTGGGTCTATTTAACAATCGAGCTGTCGCATGGGAGATGCCCTGACGTCTCATTTGACTGCTTTGTCTTCGGATCCTCTTTATTCAAAAATAATTTATTGCATTTTTGTTTTCGATTAAATCAACACACTGCTCCATTCATAACTCTTGCTTTCAGGATTTAACACCTGCTATGGTTGGCGTGCAAAATGAAACAATAGGATACATTATTTTAGAATATATTCATAGGATGATGCAGAAAGAGAGGGAGGTGAACTTTGAGAAAACTAAGGCGAACAACAGAACTTACAGGTCAACAAATAGCTTGAAAGAATTATAAATTCCCCATTGGGCTCCTGTGAGCGTTCCCACCATGAGAATTCTCAAAGGGAGAGCCCGTGTGCAAAGGCCCACAAACCCTATTTTTTCGACAGCCTAATATATAGGAACAAACAACACAATTAGTCACTTAATACAAGCATTAATGGAAGCCTATATGTACAAGAACTACTCATTTAATGTTTTGTATTGATACTCTCTACATGGCAACTTAATTGGTGATCACCTGTTATGATGTAATACAGAAACCATAAAGTTAAAGTTCAGAAACCATAAAATTTAAAGTTGAAATCCTCTGAATCAAGCTTTGCATTGATACACCTCAATGAATATTCTCCTACCTCAGCCACAGCAGCGCCCTTAGAATTATTGAGGAAGGAGACCAGGTTGTCTGCAGGGTGAGAAATGACAGCACAGAATATCCCAGCGATGTATCCTCCTGTAAAACTCACACCCACTTCAACAGGTGTGTTGCATTGCTCGTTTGGGGTTGGGATCACATGCTTGTATAGCATTTCTACTGTGTTCTCAAATGATGCGAATTTCATCATAGTATCTGCAATAATGATACCAATATATTAATAAAACCAGTGAACAGATTCAGACCCATTTAATTGTTAAAAATGTCTATGTGATGAGAAATTTTGTAATGTTGTTTTGTTTTAGGAATATGGAAGGGGTTTTTTTTTTTTTTTTAATGTAAGTGGGAAGTTTCTTCTATTGTATTGATCAGTAGGTTGGAAAAGATTCAAGAGGTATATTTTTCTGTTTTTATAGCATTTTGTTTGTGTTTTGCACATATGAGCAATGGGATGAGATTGAAATATTTTATTCTTGGACTTAATTCTAAACTTTTTATTTTTGAAATGAAAAGTCCAAACTTAATGTAAAGGATCTTAAAGCATGTATGCCTAGGTTTATTTGATTCTGAGTGAAGAATATCTCCACCATAAAGCCTCCTTGACTAGGTTGACTTTAATATCACCACCACAAAGCCTCCTTCACTAGTTAACATGGTGTTAGTTTTCATATTCTCCTCGAATTTAAAGGTCTCATTGAAATTGAATTTACAAGATGGAGGAGTAGTACAAAGTGGAGAGACCTCTGCAGTATAAATCCAGACTTTGAATATATGCAGTAATGAGAGACATAAACGATAAAGAAGGTAAGCTCACATGTGAGTGGATAAACTAACATAGATTTACTTTAGCCTCTGAATTTGCTTTAATAACATTCATAAAGGGATTTCAAAATTTAAATGCAAATTTTTATATTTTCGATGAAACCGGTAAACCATCGAGGTCTGTTTGCAACCGCCGTGGACATAGAAAATGATAGACAACATACCTATAAATATCACAGCATATGTTTTAGCACACCTTGCTTCCCGGGACACAACTAAACAGAAAAAGCAAGAGAATATAGGGTTTTAAAAAAATCTCCAAATCTAAATATAGTATTGTAAAATTTGCGCAGCTGCAGATGACGTGGGCTTGCAGGTCATGCTGCCGCAGATTGCAAAGAATGGAAGATAAACTTACAAGGAATTTTGCGTCCCCATAGCGGACCACGCCCTTTACAAACCGCAACTCACACTAGTCGTAAAGAAATACAATTGGGTTAGAAAACAAGCAGAGGGAGCATATTCATCATTGCGTGCCATTTGGCAAATCCAGTGTTGTGTTTGCATCCTCATTTTAAATGGCCTCCATGGGATAGAGGGAAACATGAGCAATGACCTCCGGCAGAGGCCGAAGCCGCAAGCGTAGATCAAGGTCTCAGCATTTTAAGCAAGCATACCTCCGCTCCTCGCAATGTCCGAATAGTACTTTTGAGCAACTCATAGAACCCTATATTTGAAACGCACCTCGTGCAAGCGTGTATCCCACCATAGCTGTAGCCCAACCCTTGAATAACCCCTCTTAATTTCCTTTCGTTTTCTCTTTTATGACCATGTTCATGCCGAAAGAACGTGATCTTGCATTTCACATGGTCAATCCGAGATCACATGAATGAAAAGTAAAAGTAATGCAATTAGAGAAAATAAAAACCTAGGGCTAAATTTCTTATTAGCTATTTGAATTCAGCTGAACAAAGATAACTATTTTAGTCTAGAAACAGATATATGAAAGGTAATAAATGCATCGCTTACTAATTAATAGTTGCCAAAACAAATCGACGACACGATCACAATTACCTTCCACGTGAAGCAACAATCTGCAATGTTGCCGAGACTCAGTAAAGCACGTCATATAAAGCATTAAACCCATGATATTTGTTAAATTAACATCACTTCTATATGAAATAAACTCATGTAAGCATATAAATAGTTTTTCAATGACTAAGCATCATACCTCATTTAAGAACTCGTAATGCTGATTATTTTCCTTCCATTGAACGATGAGACTAAAAACCATTAGATAGGTAGGAAAAATTACGTGCCATGTGTATGTGCACCATTGCTCCGACCGTACAGAACCGAGCTCATAATTAAGGTGATGTGCTGAATATGACTCCATTAAGCCATCTCGTCGAAAGCATTATGATACATGTGCAATTTCCAATGAACTCAAACCGAAAACCACACGACTCGACATAGCTCAGAGGATTGAACTTATCTCATAACTCGACTTAATATGACCTTCCACTAAACATTAGACTAAAATCCAGGAGAATCCCAAGACAAAGCAAGAATTGAGCTCGTATGTGCAATTGCCTTCCACTTAAGCATGACAATGGGAATCCATTACAAACCACAATCCATAGCAACATTAGGGCTCAAGTTAGGTGTAAAATTGAATTGATTACATAATAGCACGTAAATCAAACGAATTAATGCTAAATGGAAATTTCTAAAAAGAAAACAATCCATTCACACAACTCTTTGCACTATGATGCACACTTGTCTCGCATATTGAACTTTTTGATTGCCCATAGACAATTGTTTACGGAGAGAAAATTTAAAATCAACAAGTACCAATAATGACTTTATATAACATAAGCCATGCTACAACATAACTATGAATATTGATTGAAAAGTGTCGAGCACTAAACATAGAACTATCGTTTCCATAGTTGTCATCCGGCATCAAACTCATGAGTACCGATCGAATTCGTTGTGATCAGAACCCATAATAGGACTAGATCCCATGGCTATAAGACAAACTTTAATCAAGAGAACCCATAGGAACCTTCATTGTATATATCGTGATTTCGAGGCAGGAAGAGTTTGGAAAGTAAGATGTCCGTATATTTTTCAAAGAAAAATAAGATGTATTGAAAAAAATTGCATCATGTAGCATAGTGGTTAGATGGTTTTGCATAGAGAGAAAAACGCAGTCATATAGACAAGGTGTTGCTGACAACGACAACACCATTTCACGTCCAGAGAAGGTACACGGTTAAGATAGTATGCTCTGGGAGTGCTCTATGTGCATCCTTTTCATGAATATGGATGAGGAGATTCATCCAATTTCTTATCTCTGCGCAGTTGTATTGTGGGGCGCAACCGGTAAAGAGGCGGTACTTAGTGGACGTAGGAATCGCTCCCAGTATATCGAGAAGCGCACTTCTTGTTCATTGATTTCTTTGCAAAATTGTTGAGTCGTGAGATATATTTATGATCCATTATGTTCGCACATAAATTGAAAGCATGTTAGTGACTGATGTATAGAAGATATAGTGAAATGGGAAAGCGTAATAGTAAATAGCTAGTGGGATGGTAAGGCACCAATAGTAGAGGGGTTTGAAGGAGCTTGAGTAATAGATTTTGAGGTGAGCGAGCTTCTTCTTTTTTTTCTGCGTATGACGAAAGTAGCTTCTCTTCATCCGGGAATAGCGAGAGAAGGAGAAAGCGGGTGGAGATGCATGGTCATTTAATGACCGGACTCTTGATACCGCCGTGAAAGTGAGACCGTCGATCAATGTTTCCTGGGATGTCGATTGTTGCCTTATCCGGCATCATGCCTTGTGATTTGTGGATTGTTAAAGCCCATGCCATGTGAAGTATAATTTGTGTGCGTGAGCCCCTTGTTATGGGGGTATCAAGACAAATTTAGGATTTGAAGGATCCCATGGTGGACCTTTGTAGTGAAGAAAGTCGACTACGATAAATAATGGTAGTTCGGGCGATTTAGTTGTTGGCATATACGAGTGCGTGGACTGGTGCCGAGGGCACTCATTGACAAGGCCACCTCAATCCATAGTTGCTTGTTAGAATAACTCATTTTCCAATGCAAAGGAGAATTTTTGCAGCTAGTTGTTCATATTCCACGTTGTTGCCTCTAAATTCCTTCCTTTGGGTAGTGTAGCAACGTGCGATTGGTTGGTTTAGTGTTTTCAACATGGTTTTATTGTGCATGTCAACGAAATTTCATTTGTGGCGTATAGATGCATTGAACTTGAGAATGACTTGACCTCGGGCTTCAGGAAGGTTTGTTTTTTAGCGTGTCATAAGAAGCCTCCAATCATCAATAGTGGGTGTTGCATTGCGAAAGGTTGGAGAGGAGTTCGCGAAGAGGAAATCGAGCAGGCTAGTTCCTTGTTGACGAAAAATTGTTAGTAAACTACGTATCAAAGCTTTGCCATAGTGCAGTGTGCCACGAGAAGTGCCTACATACATTGGTGTGTCTTTGACAAGTGGAAGTTGGGCAAGGTCCCTGACGAGAATTATAGAACGTCCACCAAAAGGGTTGCTTTTATTTGATGGGAATGCCTCCCGCAAGAGATCATCGATTTGAGAAAGCAATTTAGGACCAATGAAGCTCATTTCATCAATTAGAATGTATTTCACATCTCGAAGTTGTTCTTGAAGGTTTTGGAGGGCTTGAACCTCTAAAGGTTGCATAGAGGATATAGGGATGCGAAGAGCAGAGTGGATTGTCAATGCATTGATGTGGAATGCTGCAACACCTGATCGGAGCAAAGCGAGGAGGGGGCTTGGTCCATTGGTGGGAGTTTTCAAGGAAGGCATTTTTTAGGCATTCAATTAGGAAATGACTTTCCGTTAGCCATTTCGAGTGCCTTGGATTATCATTTTTAAAATTGATCGTAGCGTGTGTGTGGAAGTGGGAAAAAAATGATATTGAATGCAATGGTTTGGCTTGGGGACAAGGAGGAAAGCGAATGTGGGAATGGAGTTTGGGTTTGGTGGATTGTCATGGGAGGAGCTGCTGAAGTCGATGAAGCGAATGGTCGTTTTCTTGCAATTGTGAAGGGATAATGGAGTTGGCCCAATTATAATTTGCATCAAAGTCATCACGATGACAAGCATTTCCAAGTTTATCGAGGAGGATGTTGTTGTTTGGGTGGAGTTGAGAGAGAAATTTCCATTCGAGCATGTCGGGCGTGCATGGGGAGGGGCATCGGAGATGAACAACAAGAGTTTCGAGACGTCGTAGGGTCGATTGGGGTGCGTGGACATGCCAAGCTTGATATGTACTGTCTAGTTTGTTCCCAATGTGCGACAATGCCGATGGCTGATGTGCCGATGTCGTCGTGAGTGTACGTAAAGGGAAGTATAGAAGGAGTTCACTCCAACAAAAGTTTACATAGGATGATGAGTCTTTTCAATGGGATGGAGTGAAACGAGGAAGGACACGTACAACCATAGGAGGGAAGATCTCGCTTCCAAGGTGTTTTTTCATGCGGAGGAGAATGTCCAAGAGCGTGCAACTTCAATGAGAGCAAATCCTCGAGCAAGTGTGGTCTATTCATGTATGAGACGATGAAAGGTGTCGATGGAGGATCACCATCCAATTGTTGTGAAACACGTTTGAATATTTGTTTTTTCACATTGGAGGGATACAAAAGAACGATCGCACTTTACTAGTGGGAGTTTTTGCAAAGATGTGGCATGTTTCCGTGCACCAATGTCTCTGTCACCGACAATTTTCTAGTCGAACTTTGCGATGACAAGTAATGGTAGGAGCATCGGTGGGGAACATCGGGAGGACGGGAAAGCATTTGGTAGTAGCTTTCATACTTTTGCCTCCGCTTTTTGTCGCATACTTTGAAATGTAGTTCAACACGCATGGCATGATAGAATTGGTTGGAAGTCCATGTTTTCCTCCAAATTGCAAGAAGATGAGCATTGTGCACATTTAGCTTGTCATCTAGCGAAATGAGGCGCACAATTTACGCCAGCATTATCAATGTGAAGAGATGATCGTAAGACTTCCCATGGGGCTCCATAGTAGACAACTTGTTTTGTTATTTCTTTTGCGCAAAACATGTACTAGAGTGGCAAGTTGTGTGTCTTTGAACGCAATTGACAAGTTGCTCATAGTCTTGCAAACCGATTGCTCGTAAGAATTTCATGTGTCCGGAGGAGGCATGGGTCTTGCAGAGATGAATAATCTATCCCAATAGCCCGGTTTTGAAAGTGGGACGAGGGTTCCAAGCAGTGATGTATGCATCGAAGAAATCTTTAGCCTGCACGCATGTCAGAAGCATCGGTCCAATCCAAAGTGTCCATAGTAGGTGCATTTGGAAGCCATAAGAAACCATGGATATGTGCGGAGCCGCGATGTTACCATTCATACCTTAAAAAAAAGAAGGGAAAAATAAATAAGATGGATGCGTGGAAGTGAAGTTAATGAAAGGTAAGAGATGGAAGGAATAGTATGCATACCGCACATCGACAATCCTTACAAGGAGTCCTTTAAGTAGCACTTCTTCGAGGAATATTGTGAATCCGCAATGGATGTATTGAGATGCACCAGTGAGGGTTTGCAACAACATTTTGGATTCTCCATCGAGTTTGCTCATGTGAATTGGATGGAGGGTTGGAAGGCATGGTTCTATGCAAGTCGTGGCCATTTGGTATCGTCCGCACCGAGTGTGAAGAATATGGTAGGGGTACTTTGTTGAATGATCATGTCATGAAACTCATGTCTAGCTCTAGTCCGTGAATGAGCGATCGCGCGCGCAAGGATGATCCGAAGCGCATAACTGGGTCCCGGATGGTGGAAGGGGGAATTTGTTGAAGGTGGTGGCGAAGGTCGACGATTGTTTTTGGAAGGGTGTTTGGAAGGTCTCTTTTTCATGAAGACAGAGTGCGTTGTCAGGCCGCGATGGCGCATGATTAGGTTGTACAAGTAGTAGCGGAAGCGAGGATGTTGTGCAAAATGGTTGTCATGGTAGCATATTAGATGCAAAGTGTATTCTTGCATATCTACTTTTGCAATTCTTGGTTGATTAATCATTGCGCAGCCGGTGGGGAAGAGGGTGGGGAAGGCCATGGAGAAGAGGCCTTATGTGTTGTATTCATTGATTGGGGAGAGGTCAATGATGGGCCATTGAAGTGAATGGATGGGCGAGTGATTGGGGGATTCTATGTAGGCAAGTATTTTCATCTATTTTCGAATGAGAGTTTGGAAGATTTGTAACAAAGGAGGATGGGTGGAGGTCGATGGGCATGGTTGGGGGAAGTCCGTAATCACAATTTTCAAGAATGGCTTTCGTTGGAGTGGGATGGAAGATGTGTTGGCATGGCGTAGCATGTTGGAAATGTCGTGGGCACAATAGGCAAAGCATTCAGTGGAATTTTGGTTAGTGTGGACATCTTTGTAATACAGATCATTTTGTAGTTTGAATTGCAATGCTGCATGAACACGTGATTCGCCGACGAAAAATCCGTATGAATTTTCAGTCGAACTAGTTTTGTTTACAACAAGGATGTCTAGTTCGATAGCATGCGAGGAAGAGAGGTCGCAATATTAGTGATATCTTGAGGAAAGGTAATAGTGTGGCCGGGAATATTTTAGTTGGCCACCACGTGCATGGGTGACTTGAATAATGGGGTTTACATGAGCAATCAACATCTCTTCAACTCTGAGCGTACAAGAGAGGACATGGGGTTGGATACTGGGTCCATGTTGTTTGTGAAAGGAAAAACGGTTGTTGTTCGCTCACCAAGACAACGGGTACAACAAATGTTTCCGTTATTTGTTTTTTGTTTTCATGGATGGGTAAGCTTCATAACAAATTGAGAAAACTTGGATGGGACTAAGTGCATCAATTTTTTCACTGAAGCGAAGATGTGCATGTTGGAGTTGGATAGGGAGGAATTGTTGTACGTATGGAGAAGGAGGAAGATGTCGTGGGACATGGAAAGGGTAGGTAGAGAGGCAAAGGAATTGCAGTGGTATGGAAAGGGCCGGCTAGGGAGGGGAGTTGCAAGGGTGAATGGGAAATTTTGGGTGCGATGTAGTGGAAGGAGGGTACTTTGTGAAGGAATGGGAGTTTGGGCGTGTGTGGTGGATTGAGAGAGAAGGTTGGTTCTGCGAGTTGCAAAGAGGAGACGACGACGTGCGTAATTCTTTCTTTGTTAAGTGCGTAGTAGCGGCGACGTTGTTCCCTTTGCAACCTGTTGTCTCGGTGTGGTTGGCATACCGTTGAGGAAAGGCATGTCAAATTCATGAAGTATAATGAAAGAAGAGGGAAGCATGAAGATGCAACACTCTATTTCATATTTTTATGTTTTATTATTTATTATTTTTGGCAAGAATTTTTTTTGTGTTATGTATTTCATCATAGAAATAGTCGTATGGAAATGGTGTGAGTGAATTTTGAAGTGGAAATGTATTGAATATGGTTTGCATAAAAATGAGTGTCGCATATTTGAAATCAGAGAATATGTGTTTTTGAAAGCAATAACATGTTGCATTTGTTGAGCCGGGAGGAAATGAAAGGCGAGATCAGTATTTTTTTCCAAAGAAGAAGAAGCAAATTTTGTATTATATTCCATACTAAGCATAGCATGTTGACATTTGCATTTATAAAATGTGTGTTTTGCAAACAAGATGAAGGCATGAAGGAGGAAAGGGAAAACGACATCTGTAAATGTTCATATATTAAGAAGGTCCATTACAACATAGCGAATAACATATAAACAAGATGCAATGAAGAAACGAGTTGATACCTATAAATTTAGGAGGACTAATAGAAAGGGAAAGGGGTTGTAAACATATAGTAACGATTACAAAATATAGATGCAAAATCGACGATGCATGTCAAGTGAGGGAAAAGAGTGTTGAAAGTAGAACAATGGGAAGAGGCAAGAAATGTATGGCTAAAGGCGGCGACATGCTTTGTTCGCTAGGAAGTTGGAGGTTACAAGAGTTGAAGGAGCATTTTCGACGCATCGCCAAAGAGGCGCATCTTCGTATGCATAACAATTGGTCGTAGCCGTTCAATGTCGTTGAAGGTGTCTCTTTAAAGATAGTGTGAAGAGGAATTGTCGCCTCTTGATTTTGCTATATATGTCGAAGGGCGAAACTTGAGGATCTCGTTGAGAGGAGGAAAAGGTCCTCTGCAGAGATGCCTAGGAGGCCATTTGCGGCGTCGTCAAAAGCGACAACATTTTCGAGGTGGCCAGCAGTGATCGTGCTACTGGAGGCAGAGAATGTAGCGGTAGTCACACTTGGTGAAAGACCCTTCACACTTTGAGCAACGCCGACGTGGCATCATCTTGTTGTATAGCCTTTTCATGCATCGCATACCATCAATGGTAAGTGGGCATGCAAGGAAGTAGAAATCATGCAAGTCAATTGAGGTAGCAGTAGCACGGAGAGCGACATCCATGGGACATTTTCTCCAGTGGAAATGAGAGGATGTCGTGAAATTGTTTTTGTATTAAGTGGCTTCTTGCCTGGTGCTTGAGTATTTGCGGCTAAGCGAGGGCGATGAAGATTGAATAACTTCTTTCTCGAACCATTGCTTAAGTTCCACCGTTTCGACGATCTTTGATCGATAACCAGGAGGTGGTAGGGATTGTGGCCGATAGTTCGCCGTTGATCCGACAACCCCGCCACCTCGAATTGCAAGGACTTTAACCGCACGAGCCATGCGAAGTTCGTAGAGTTCACGCCCTTCAAAGCATGGCGGTGTTCTCCCCACAAGGTCACATCAATGTTGTTCCGACATGTCGCGAAGAGAAATTGTCTTTCTCGAGTTTCGAGAGCTATCGCGTTTGCGAACAATAGAGGCAGAAAGAGAGTGAGCTAACAATACCTATGACATCAACGATTGAGTTAACGTGAGAGTTTAAGGGAATTGATAGGTACAAAGTGGAAGGTGTGGGAAGGAATTGTGAGGTCATCATTCAAGACTTGAGAAACTCGTTGATGAAGAGAAGAGGAGAATTTCAAATGGGCATCTTAGATGGTTATAGGAAGGGTTGGGGACCTTTATGGTTCCATTTGAAACATTGTAGATTTGGCCAACTTGAATGAGAGCATGAAGGGATTCAAACCAATTCATTGAAGGCAGTACACGTGGATTTGCTCGTTTTCGTGGTCGACAAGGTCAAAGTCTAGTGACTTCCTGCAGCCACGTGCATTGGTAAAATGCCGAAGGGGTGTTTTTTGAAAGGACGCGGCCTTGGATGGACCAAGTTTTCTCAGTAGGGGAGAGTGCTTTAAAAGGGAGAGTTGTCGAAGATGTCGTGGTGGGGTCTTGGGAGGACAATGAGTGAATGTCAAGGGATGGTGGTGATGAAAAGGGAGAGTGCAGTAAGATGAGGATGATGTGGCTTGGACCATTTTTTTTAGTAGAGAGAGTAAGAGGGCATGGGTCACCAACTAATGGGGCAACGCACTGGACTACTTCAAGCTCGAGAATAGAGAGTGACCTGCAAGAACGAGCAATGTATCAATGAAGTGGAAATGTAGAAATTTAGAAATAATAAAGGAAATAGAGGGATATAAGGGAAAAACAATTATAGGGGAGGAAGGTGTGAGGCGTTATGTTGTAAACATACATTGTTTGATGCGAATACGTGCATGAGCATCTTTTCAAGAGAGCAATGGAACCTACAGCCAAGTTCCCATCCTGCACGAGGGAAGTGTGCGAAGAAGGGAGAAGGGAAGAATGCTTGTGAACACCATCGGAAAGTGACACGCGGTATCGAGCTGCCGAAGTCCGGCAGAGTTGATCTGCGCATAGTTCAACAACTTGAGGGTTGGTTGCCGGTCGGTAGCACCAGCCTAGTAGAGAAGGAAGACAATTGCAAGATAATGACGTCTATGGCAGAACGGGTGGCTTGTAAAAAACAATATGTCATGTAAGCGAATAGAGATATTAAGGTCAAGATAGTGAAGAAGAACATGTCCGGGATAAACGAAAGGAAAGTTCGATATCGCTAATTTGTGAGAGATGAAATGTAGAATTGCTAATTTGGATGATTTCCACTCTTCAATTAATAGTGACAAATTTGGTATATGGAAGATGCTATCGCAAGTTGCACAAGTGGAAGTTGTGCAAATATGTTCCTTGCAATGAGTGTCGTAAAGGCTTTCCCTATGGAACATATATTTTGGAATAGGGCATGTTGAATTATTTTGATGGTAAACAAGGCATAGGCATAAAATAGGTTAGGAGAGGATGTTGGGTTGTAGGTATAAAAGGAAAGGAAATAGTAATGAAATAGGCCTATTTGTAAATGAGCTTGTGGGAAGTACGCTACTTTGCAACTCGTATATCTTGAATATTCTAAGTGGTTTTTTCAACTTATTGAAAATCATGTTTGATACGACAGATACACATGACGAGTTTGAAACATAAGCGCACAAGCAAATGGAATACATTGATTGAAAATAGAACCTGCTACTACTATATTTTGCCACCCATAATTTTGGAATTACATAATTGTTTTTTTTCATTAGATGATAAAAAAGAGTCGTACATCCTACAAAAAGACCGCAAAGGGCATTGCAAAAAATGATATATATATTTACAACCAAAGCATGTGATAAAGAGAGGAGGAAACCGTTGGCATGGCTCTAACAAAGCAACAACCATGTAATCGAACTACCAAAGTAACCATATTTGTAAATGAGCTTGTGAAGTATGCTACTTGTAATCGTATATCTTGAATATTCTAAGTGGTTTTTTCAACTTATTGAAAATCATGATGCACATGACAATTTGAAACATAAGCGCACAAGCAAATGGAATACATTGATTGAAAATAGAACTCGTACTAATATAATTTTTCCACCCATGATTTTGGAATTACATAATTGTTTTTCTTCATTAGATGATAAAAGAGAGTCGACATGCTACAAAATACCGCAAAGGGCACTAAAAAAAGTGATAAATATATTTACAACCAAATCAGTGATAAAGAGAGGAGAATAAACCTTTGGCATGCCTCTAACAGATGACAGCGCATACAACGGCTACATACATGTAAAAGAACTACCAAAGTTGGAAAAGGACGAGTGTAACAACTTGAAATGATTTTATTGTACTTGTGCTCAAGAAGTATGCAAAAGGAGGTAAACGAATTTCACATGAAAAACAACAGAAATTAAGTATTATATAGATCTCATGTTCCTCAATAAGATGGTTGCAATCACATGTAATACGTAATATAAGAAAAATGTATGTTGCCATATGCAGTATATATTGTTGAGGGATTTTATTTGTTTTTGTTTAGAACTCGTCACTACTATAATCCGCCACCCATAATTTTGGAATTACATAATTGTTTTTTCATCATTAGATGATAAAAAAGAGGCACACATCCCTGCTATGAGATCATATTAAAACAAACACCTCAAATGATGAACAACCAACAAAATGCATACAGGGGAAAAACAATTTCATCTCTCGTATTTCTTAAATGAAAAGGGAGTGGAAAACCTAAGAGTCGTAGTATAAAAGAAAATTCAATCAACCATCCTTGAAAAAAGACCTGGACAAACCAACAAGTAAGCTATCTATCTCAATATCTAAGAAGTCGTCTACCCACTGATGTCTAACGAAGTGAAAGTGAATACAGAAAATGAAATGAAATACTGAGGATTGTGGACTCTTCCCCTTCAAGGGCATTATATATAAAACCATTTGATCTGTGTATTTCTTAAATGAGATGGGAATGTAAAACCTAAGAGCTTAATCAAATATAAAAAAAAATTCAAACAACCATCCTTGAAACAATACCGGACACCCACAATTGAACTATCCCTATCGCAATATCTAAGAAGTCATGCAGCAAAATTACCGGGTGATGTCGAATGAAGTGAATGCAAAATGAAATAATCGGGACCGTCAACTCTTCTCCTTCAAGGGCATGGTGCTGCACACTGCTTCTGCTTTCTTCTCTCCTCTCTTCTCTCATCTCTTATCCGAGCTCTTTCCGTTCGTGCTCTTCTCTTATATGAATTTAAGCCTCCCGCATTGCTTCCTAACTGCAAGTTAGCCCTTCGATCAATTATGGTCCATGTTATCTCCGAAGTATGCAAAAGAAGGTAAACGAATTTAACATGAAAAAACAACGAAATTAAGTATTTTATAGATCTTGTGTCCCTCTATAAGATGGTCAGAATCACATGTAATCCAGAAAGTGATAAAGATATCACGTAACGTAGCTCGTTTGACAAAAACCACACAAAGAACAAGCTTAGAACAATTGGAAAAAACTAAGTGCACAACACAATACAAGGGAAAAGCTACTAGAATTTAAGAAGCCGAATAGTAAAAAAAATTCCAACTCTTCTCTAACGTAGCTCTGTTTGGACAAAAACCTAAGGCTACCCAAGCTTAGAACACTGGGGAAAACAAAACCAAGTGTACAACACAAAACAAGGGAAAAAGTCGCTAGAATTTAAGAAGTTGAATTGTAAACAAAATTCCAACTCTTTTCAAGAACTAGCATCAATCAAGCATAATGCCAATACATAGCTTAAACCGGCACTTCAAACATCTTGACTAATTCAAAGTTCCCGAGTTTTTACACAAGCATTCTCACGAAGCTTATTTGCAACTCAACGTAGAGAAGAACTATTAACGAACTGCTATCAAATAGTCAATTTGTCCCGCAACAATATCAAGATGCTATTGAAGTCAAGAATTTTTATTATAAGTCCCGAAGGCCTCTTGTTGAATCGCTTAGTCGAAAACAATCCATATCAATCATCATATTTCGAAATATAATCATGGTGAAAATTCGTACAAAATCTCAAACCGTGTATATATCCGGATTAGGAAGAATGGATATTGTCACTAGTGGAGTTCATATAGTTAGAAAAATAGTGAGTTGTATTATCCAAAAACTTCCCAACCATTTTCAAAGTTTGGCATGTGATTGATCCAAGCACTCAACAGAGACCACTTTATTTCGCATCCAGCTGAACAATAGTTTTTCGTGTGTCTACTATCGGATCATAATCAAAATTTGCGAATTTTGAATATATCTCTCGAAAGGCCTCTTGCTTTAACCATTTCACTGACACAGCTGTTGCTTATGGCAACAAAGGTAAAATATATTAAAATAATACAAGTGCTGCAAAAGATAGGTACATAAATCAACTTTAAGCAAAGTCTTTCCAAACCCAACTTTGAGAAATCACCCTTTGTATCTAAAAGAAGCACATTGAACATCCTCTGCACACAATGCGATTAGGGAATTTGCCAAATTTGCAAACAGTAGGATACTGAGTAATCGTGGACTCTATATGGTAAGAACACGCGAAGAGTCTATATTTTAGAGTTCCCAATCATTTTAAAGATTTTGCATTTGTTTTATCCAAGACTCTATAGACAACTTTCTTTCGCATCTAGCAAAGTCGTACTAAGGTGTCGTCTCAATACACAATACAATCAATTTTCCACTACAATAATGAGAGGCTATCAAAACAATGTGCATCTTTTTAGATACATAATCCAAACCTGATAAAGGCGTGCTCTTGAAAATAAAGGGTAAAAGAATTCAAATTGAACTCATATACTAAAAAGGCGTATATATACCACATATATACATCCACACATGAGATAGAACGCTATTATGAGAACTTTCATCGTTGAGTCATAGAACCAAGCCACAATACATCATGTGCCCAACTGCATTCGTAAAGAAATATGCAAATCTGAGAACGAGCATTTGTTTGCGGTCGAACATATGAAGACTGTGAGATGAACGCATTTAAGCACACACGTATATGGCAGGGTTTAGCATTAAAGAAGGAGCAAACCACCACAAACCAAACGTATCCGCATATTTAACGCCGAACAACCAAACATTCATTCCATATCCGGGCGATTTCTTGGATTTTGGAAGTAGGTTGAGAGGCGTTGTCGCCACGCTTGAGCATTAACGAGACGTACTGGTAAATCGTGCAAGTCGGAGAACTATGAGTTGTAAACACCTAAAACAACGAGCCAAAGAATTAATCGGAGAACTCCATTCAAAAGCCAAATCGTCCGAGGTGGAGAACTCGTGGAGTCGAAACAAACGAGGTCGAACTCGATTAGAATGAGGTAAGAGCGCATGTCGCCCTGTGCGCCGGTAAGAGCAAAGGCACTCGGCAAATGGCACATTCTCGTGGCTCGCAGGGACGATGGCAGAAAGTCCTCTCGATTGGCTCCAAAGAACAATGCATTCAAATTAAACCCGAAAGAAAGGGAAACGCCTTTCGGCGTAATTAGAGTTCCTTTGGTATACTTTGACGTTCTCTATTAACTATGGTTATTTTTCAATTCTTTTTATATTTTTATTAACCATTTTTCTATTTACAAAGGGTTAGTGCCGGGAAACATTAAATGAATATTTCTTTTTTTTCAGGATTTATAAAACTTTGAAATTTTAAATAAAGAATACTTATATATTAATACATATTAAAATTTTTGTGTAATAAATATTATGTTTTTTAATAATCAGTTAATTTTAAAACATTTAAATATAAAAAACAGATTTCCTAAGTTAATTTTTAAATTTCAGTTAAAAATCAATCTGAAGTTCAAATGAGGTTGATATAAAGATACCATGCTTGGTTCAACAAAAATGTTGCATTGCAAAATATTAATAGCATTAAAAATATTGTTATTTTTAAATTTAAAAAAGAAAATGTGGTGTGAGAAAGATTTAGAGATTAAAAATAAAATTAAGATATTATAAAGAGGTCATCAACACTACTCTAGAAGATCAAAAGTATCTCTCCATTTTAACTAGCTCAAAGAAAAAAAATTAATATAGCCAAGATAAAAACGAACTTTCATGAGCTTCATAGTGAAACGAGTCGTTGGGTAGTTCATAAAACACCATGGGTGGAAAGGATCTATCGTCTCTATGAGAATATGAACATTGAGGATGGAAAATCACTTCCTCTTAGGGTGCCTTGCGTACACCCACATTAAATCTTAGTTTCATAATATTTGTTACAACACCATGGGTGAAAAGGATCTGCCATCTCCGTGAGAATATGAACATTTAGGATGAAAATCACTTCCTCTTAGAGTGCCCCGCGTACATCCACATTAGATCTCGCTTTCATAATCTTTATTGCAATACCGACCTTCCTTTCCTTTTTAACATGTCATAATTATAGTGAGCTCGAGACGCTTCTCTCCAAGCTCTTTCGAGCATATTAGTACAATTTTAAAACAAATTAAATAATTCGTTTCTTTAGATATAATAGACCAAAGTTTGGTCTCAATGGATGTTAACCATCATCATCAAAAATAAATCTATAAAAATATTAGAATACTATTTGTTATATATATTTAAATATTTTAAAATGAATTTATAATAAAAAAATTTAATATTTATTATACAAACTTTTAATATATAAGTATTTTTTATTATTTTATTATGATTATACTATATTATGATATCTTAAAAGAGGGAACAAAAATATTTAATAACACGTGACGCAAAGATGTGATGGAGTCATAGATAAGGAAGCAAAGATGTGATGGAGTTTCGTTAGAGTGTAAGGAAATATTTAATTCTTGTAGATTAATCATGGAGTAATGTCACTTTTGTGCATCCTTCTTTTAATCAATTTCGATGGATTGGATGTGCTCGTAATCTATCAAAACTTTAGCCAAAATCAATGTCATTGGTGTTTTTTACTCCAAAACAAAAACTTATGAGGACTTGGACGGTGATTTGAAGCATTCAAGGATTGATATTTTTTATTCTCAAGCCCAAGCCTGAGATCACAAAGGTTGTGCTTAGGATTTCACATGTAGAGCTTAGAAATTTGTTGGTGAATTCAAGGTTGTCTACTTTAGAAGATAACTCCGACTCCAAAATAAACTATATAATGGTAGTCATCACAGGTGAGATGTGCTACCCATTTCGCTTACATTTTTTTTTCTAATTTTTTTTTAATAATATCATGGTTCCCATATTTACAAAACATAAAACCTAAAAAATTCAAAACTAACATAAAAAATAAACTTAACAATAAAATAATTAATAAAATAAACTTAACAATAAAATAATTAATAAAATTAGATTGATATTGACAATAACTAAGACACAATATGATCTTATAATTTAAACATTATATCTCAAAAGCTATCAAAGTGACTACAAAAAATTATTGCTCTTACCAAGGTGACTACAAAAAATTATTGCTCTTACCAAGGTGACTAGCAGGTAAAAGGAATAATGTTGCTAGGGAACCCATGCACCGAGTGACAAAAAAGGAGACACTTTTACGGGATCAAGATTGAAGACAGCTTCATTAGGGTGAGCAATAAAATAAATTGATGGGAACTTTTTAGTTGAGTAGGATAGTGAGAGCTTCGAGCCCTAAACGATCTTATCCAGGTCCCGACACATTTGATGTTTTTTTGTATATTCAGCTTGAAAAAACTTTTATATCTATTTTCATAGAAAGAAAACCATGCCAAAGCAGTTTCCTCAGCATTCCTGTTGTGGTGAGTATTGGTTGTGGAGTTTATGATCATTCTCTTATTTAGTGTCACTCCTAGGATTTGTGGTAAACTCAAGACTGAAGTTTGTCAAGTTGACTTTAGCAGGATGTTGTATGAAAAATATGTACAATATACAATGTATTATTCCCAAGAATAAGCATTGTATTTGCTTAAATATTTTGGTTGATATTTATGTATAGTTAAATCTTGTTAACGAAACAAACAATAGTTTGGTCACATCTGGATAAGTACATTTTTCATACAAACATGGATAAGGACATTTTCATACCATTAGATACCATGTAGTCCATGGTTCAAAAATAGTTTGGTCACATCTTCGTTCGCTTGAACTTACTTGTTTTCACTACTCCAACCAAGACACTCACTCTCCCTCAAATGATGTCCCAAAGCTTATATATATATATATGGCCAACTCGATCACAGTGTTGGCGTTTTACAATTTGTTGTTGTTGTTGCTCTGGAAGAGCAGCAGGATCTGGAACAGATGCAGGGTGAATTATCATAAAGAAATCCGACACTCGAAATTTGATGGGCTTGGAGTAGTCCGAATACGAAAGGACACATCCTTGTCATATCCAAGTCCAGCTTCGTGCTTGTTTTGGACAAGCTCTTCCCAAGGTCCGATGATGGGCTTGGGAAGTGCAGATCGAACCGTCGCATCTGCATGTAAATCGCTTCTTGTACAAAGACTCGAATGTGAATCGACCGCAACTTTATATCTTTGCTACGCGATGGGAGTCCTTCTCAATTTTCTAAATAGAGACGATGTTCGTAATGATGACTCTTTTTCTTTAATTCTTCTTGTCGGAGCCGAGATTCAAGTCGCAAGAACTCGATATTTTCATGTGCATTTTGTAGACAAATTTGAATATTAAAAAGAGAATTCTTGCTTTATTTTTACCATATCATGAATAGTGGAATGAATGAGGTTATTCAACAACTCTATTGCATCATCAATCCTAGCCATTTCCTCCAACCTTAATATCTTAGGCTAGATTTACAACTTATTGCCTTTTAAATGTTGCTACACAAACTCTACAATGACTATAAACAACATGAATATGCCACTAAATTCAACATATCAACTCAATCCACTAATACATACATATGCATTGAATTAGCTCAATTTGTATGTCATGATCAAGCACACTATATCAATTAACCAATGCATATAATAACTTCAATGCAAGATTAAATTGTTGCCTTGGATTACATCCGTGGTACAGCTGTTCCCCTGTTCCGCTGGTGAATTTGGTCTTTTCATTTGAATGTGGTGTGGTTGAAATCTGAGACCTTAAACAAGTGCTTTGCATTCAAAAATTATTTTTGTAAGGATGCAAGCGGGATCTCGGCGAGGCGATGATTTGAACAACTCAAACCCCCAGGAAAAACTCAAATGTTTAATTTGGCTAAGGGACCCTCCGCTATGGGCCCGTAGACTTGCCCAAAAAATTTCATTTTCGAGCATCGTTGGTCGGTGAAAACGCTTCGTCTCCCGCAGCTCACCTCCCGCAATGGAAGGGTCTCTTCTATTGCGTCTCTGTTCCCACCGCCAATACACGTGCCGTTGTGTCTATCTTTTGATTTTTGCTGTGCGTTTTGGTGGGGCACGAGGCTCGGGACCCAAATAATTCAATCCCCACTCTCCATTGCCTCCATTAAATCTCTCACCTCCATTGTCTTTCTCTCGAATTCCATAGGAAAAGCTTCTCGAGCGATTTTTCCTACAACAAACTAAAGTGAGAAAGCGAGTTGTACCGATATTAATAGTCACGTTAGAGCAACATCTCTTTTGGATTTTCTTTCTATTGCTTTAATTTCTACTCCCGTCTACGATATTGCAACCATGAATGCACGACCAAAAGCACCGAAAAGGGAAAGCCCCTTGCTATATTTCCCGATCTCGTGGGTATTGGAAAAACACGAGATCTTGAAACCCTAAAATTTTCTGGAAATAATGGACTTTTATTCCAAGAAAGGACGTTCAAAGAAAACATAAATGTAAAGATATAGACACAAAAGAAGATACTCGAAAAATCTTTCATCCTAAGCGATCCGCTAGAAAGCGAAACGTCGAGCGCAAACCAGCTTAGATCGCATTGGATTCGATCAATCGACTAAGTTCTCCAATTTCTAAAAACCCGATAAAACTTTGATCGGGAGCTATGGAAGGAATAATAAATTTTAAAGACAGCTTGAGAAGAATCCAAGAAGGTGAGGGAATGTTAGAGACCAATAGGGTGTCTGGCACAAAGACCAGCGCTATTCAATGCAAGGCAGAAAACCTAACACATAAACACTTAAACTCACAATGAGGAAGAAGGCCACTCATCATGGCTCCGATACCATGTTAAACACACACATGGTGTACGAGGAAAGATAAACACACACATAGAAAGATATGCATTCGTTGCTTCTTTATTACACATAGATGTACATTTATAATACAATGGTGTGACTCTTGGATTCATCTTCCAAGGTCACTTGGACTCCTTTGTGACTTTTTCGCCTTCTACACCTACCCATGGAGGATTAGGTGTTCAACAATATTTGGGAATTGAAAACATAGTTTTTTGGGAATTGAAAACATCATTTTTTGGAATGAGACTCAAATAATTAGGATTTTTTTTTGTAAGCTTAGTAGGTCTTGTCTATTTTCTATATATTTGTAAAAGTAGGTGTAGTAATTATAAAATTAGGCTTCAACTTGCTCGTACGAAACTAGGTATGTTGGTCGTCCGAGTGCATTGAACGCTAACCAAAACATATACTTCCCGAGTCTACTACGAATTGTCCTTAAGTAACTTATATCGTTGTTTGAGCTTCCTAGCATTTACTTATTAGAGACAAAAAAAACTATCTACTAACATAATAAAACCAGCTAAGATGGGCTAATCATCATCCGACTCCACCGTAGCCGAATATTTGACACTCGGGAACCAAGCATATCCACCCGGTGCATGGATTGGATTTCCTTCTCAATTCTCCCGAGGCGCACATATTGGTTGTAGCCGATAGCTCATTTTCTAGATATTTCGTTGATATCTACCAGCGTAGTAGCTACCCCGAGATCTCCCCCTACTTCCTAAATTGACATAAATTCCTTAACAAGAAGGCATTTTTATCATCGAGTATGTTCTAGATAGAGTGATCGAAACGTAGAAATTCTCCCCTCGAGTTTGACCTCGGGTTCTGTGATGATCTAGTTAAGTTCTTCCTCAGCCCGTGTCTTCCTCTTCTTCTATTTTGGTTCTTGCATCGGCTTTGCCATCCATGAATGAGAGATTTTAGATAGCAGAGTGTCTCCTTCTGAGTAGGCCTAGAAGAAGGTCTCCATGTCCAATATGTTGGAGCGTCTCGCCTCGCTTGGGTGGCGGTTTCGAGACTTTTTCCTTGCCCTTATCTATGGCTTTCCTTTTTTTCCCCGTTCTTTTTTCACCACGCTTGGATCTCGCTCCGACAAGAAAATGAGGCTGAGGTGAATCGTTACAGCTCCCCGTAAATGAAAACATAATGGCAATAACCCAAAAAGTTAAGGAACAATCTATGAAACATTGATAGGTTTGTAATTTCGAAAAGAGGAACATTGTTGTTCTTGAGACCTTTTGCTTCATTTGCGATACCTATTGACGAAGATACCTTCCCTATAGTTACTAGGACAATGCCTTCATCCATTAATATTTGTTTTACGTAATTTCCAAGGCAAATTAAGCTCAAACGCGAAGAGCATGCCCCCTATATAACTAAATACCCCAAGTCCTTCCCGCGGATGATCGACAGAGAAAAACAAGCGGTAAAACTTGGACACGCACAAATGAGGGTGACTAGTAGACAAAACAAGCGGTAAAACTTGGACGGACAAATGAGGGTGACTAGCAGACAACCTTTCCGACCAAACCCCTTCCAACATTAACACCATGCATTTTCATACGAGCATTTTCCCATTCCCAGGATTGACAACTCTTGCATTGTCAACCAAGACTAGGGGATGAGCGACGACCTTTCCACGATACCCAACCCCAAAAAATGTTTACAAAACAAGACAAAAAATTCAGAAATTGAATAGACTAGGAATTACTTCGACCTTTCAGTGGCTCGACAATGCCACGACCCCACTTGTTATGGCTATATTCCTCGAAAACTCAAGCTAATTCGATTACATTCCTCAAAACTCAGAGCTAATTCGAATTTTAAGAATACAACTACGTACTCTATCACGTACAGAGAAGATATAATCCAAGAAGATGTAAATTTTACGATGCATGCAACGATACTCGAAACCCTTTTCATCGTAGTGATGAAAGGTGAATTGGGTACATATCGACAAAGCAAATGCAGCCACCAACGGCTGTCCCCTGCAAGTCTAGCAAGGTTGTGCGCACCAAGAGCCAACATTCAACACCGCTAACTTCCGCAGAAAGAATGTCATAAAGAAATAATATGTTGTTTGGTATAAACTTGTGTCATTAAGGCCCGATGGCTCTTTCCCCCAACCTCCTCTCGACATCTCACATAGCTCATCAAGCTGAAATTAGGAATTTCATTATTATGTATAGTTTCTATAATATTTCCTATTTTACTATTTAAATTCGACAAAAAAGACTCATCAATATATATAACTCATTGATATTCAACCACATTTTAATTATAAGAGATATCTTAATATGCAAAATGTATTAGATGAAATTCATTGCCAATAAGTACCTTTAATTTTAATGAAATTAGATGTTTAATTTTAGTGAGATTATATCATTAACAAGTAGGTTTTTTTTTTGTTTTTGTTTTTAAACACAAGGATTTTCTTCATATATGTAAAAGATGAATTAGATGAAATTCGTTGACATTAAGTACCTTAGATTTTAATTTTAATGAGATTAGATTATTAACAAGTAGGTTGTTTTTTTTTTCAAAATACGAGGATTTTCTTCTACGAAAATTTCATTAATATAAAGGTCTTCGCGATTTTATTTTTTGGATTATGATTATGTTGCCTTGCTTTCTCTAGTTTGACTAAATTAATTATCAACAGAAAAGTTGTAAAAACTATTTTGATTTCTCAAAACCCAAAGGCAGAGAAAGATCTCTCCGGGTTTTATCGAGCCCGAGGGACTCACTTCTTCGCCTTTTGAAGGCTACGTTTCCCTCCCAAAAGTGTAGTAAAAAAGTTCAATTAATTATATTTGGAAATAGATCTCTACGTAGGGTTAGAGAAAACATGGTAACTTTGAAAAAAAAAAACCACATTATTATTTTAGAAGAATATTCGTAATTTCAAGATTTCATTATTATTTTAAGAATGATTTTGTAATTAGAACCCCCAATGAATTCTTTTAATCAAATTTCATTAATAAAAGATTATTGATAGGTAAAAAGAACATTGTAATTTTATTTAATGGAAGTTAATTAATAAATAAATTGTTTTGGATTTTTTTTAAGCAATATATTAATTTTTAAGAATGATATTGTATTTTAAATAAAAAAAATTAGTAATATTTAAAAGCAATATGGTAATTTCAAATTATATGATTTTTATTAATATATACATTTTTATATCAGAATTTTATTAATATATAATTTTCTTTTTAAATGGATTTACAATTTTGTTTTTTAAATCGAGGTTTTATTCATTTATAAAGAAAGAAGTACATTAATATCAAATGTAGGTAGTCTCATCTCGACTAGGTTTGTTGACTACCGCAAGCATTATAACATAAGTATAACTAGGGACACAGTCCATAACATAGTAGGCTAAAAGCACCAAAAGACAAAGAAAACAAGTAGAACGCATGTAACCATGCTTAGTCATAAGATGTAATAGAGGCATGATTATTCAATGCAGTCCCTCGAGGAGGAGGGAGAAAGTAGGTGCACTGAACGTGCTACTTGAAATGAGTCATCCATGTCTCCAACTTTTCCACCTTCTTAGATAGCAAATTATGACCACCTCATACCACCACGACTCTCTCTTGGACATGGCATTGGAAGTAATGCAACTAGTTGAGTGTAAAAATGACAACTGCATGTTCTTCCTTCCTAGCATTATCATGATTTTCCAATCGATCAAAGATAGACTAGACCAGGTCCCGACGATTCTCTGAGCAACCGTGCCGACCAAAGAATCCCTCGCATGCCAAGACCAACGCATCTACCGCATCCATCGTCGCCCCCCTCACGTCACACCGCACAACTTCCCAATCCCCCGTTGCTCTCGAGCCTCCCCTCGCCACCACGGACGCCCGAGACCGCTCGACCCATGATACCAGTGGTTCTACCTCCCCGCGCCGTGGCGTAGACGCTTGAACTGCCACCGCTCATCGATCAGAAATCTGGATTAGGGACAAAAAATTAGCTCAAAAATTAAAGTGCTCGAATTGCACCAAACTAGATTCAAAGCGACCGACCCATCGTAAGGAATCCAATGCAACTCGTTTTGTTGAAAACCGAGTTCGGGTGGAGTTGTGCTCCGTCGATCGTCGTTAAGAACAGAGAAATTTAAAAATATATATATATTGCATAATAGGTACAGATAATGACATAGCAAATCCCAGATCAACATGCAAAGCATCTTCTTCAGTTTTTAGTCCAATGAGACTGCGACAAGTGTCACAATTGGGTTCGTTAGTTTGGTTTGTGAAGGTAAAAATCGCCTAATATCCTCTAAAGTTGAATGTGAGTTCATGATTATTATTTGTGTTGGAAAATCATTTTTTTTAATATATTAAAGTTATATATATATATATATATATATATATATATATATATATATATATATAATAACATTTTATATGGTTTTTAAATAATCATATATTATATTAATTTATTTATAATAATTCCACATATTTAAATTATAAAACCAAAAGTCAAAGTTCCATTTTTTAAAAACAATACGTTGGAAAACATTGAAAAATAACAATATAGTATGGTTTTAATTTGGCATATTCAAAATATGGTTGGAGGCATATTCATTAAATATGGTGGAGGCAATCAACGTATTATAACCTAAAGTCCACAACGTTATATTAAACATTGCAGCGATATGCATTTAAGTTCAAAGGTTCGGGTTTATTAATCAAAAGTTTTCAAACGAAGTACAAAAGTTTTTATAATCGAAAGTCCACAACGTTACATTAAACATTGCAAGCGATATGCATTAAAGTTCAAAGGTTCGGGTTTATTAAGCCGTGCAAAATGTTCAGAAGGGGTCAGGGTCAAGGTCATGTTTGAACTTGTTACACCCTCTTAATAAGAGAGGGCCTTAACCATTGCACTGTTAAATTTGAATTTGAAAAGCTAAGCCGCGATTTTGTAATTGAACATGTTGTAGGTTCGGATAGTGAGAGCGGAGGAGTGCTCCACGTGACCACACCTTAAAAACCACGTTCTAACACCTTCCATAATGTGGATTTTAAGCGCGTCTTTATCCATCTAATGACAAGATTAACACTAATTAATCCATCTCTTTAATTAGCGGTAGAATTGGTAGAGGCACTCTTTTAGGCGGACTTACTAAATTTAGTCAGAGTTAACTCTAATTCTTCAGATTTGGAGGAGAAATTGGGGGAAATTTGTTTTGGCCATAACTAAGTCAATGTTCGACCAATTTTTGCTTAAGGATAGTCATTCTTAGCATATTGGCATGCTCTGAATCCATTGGAACAACTTGCAGAGGCAATTGAGCTCATATACAAGTTTTTTTGGCACGTTGAAGAATTTTGAAGTCGAGGGCCACCAAGAGGGAAGGCCATGCCCAAATCGGCTGAAGGCCAATTTCAGTGTGTGAATAATATTTTTTGATATATTTGATGCTTTGAACATTGTGGTATAGTTTATAGAGGCTTCAGAGCACATCTGAAGGTGCTTTTGTCACTTTGGAGATTGAACAAGCACATGGCCAGTAGTGTTGGAGGTCAAGCTTAGAGGAGCTGTGAACCAAATTCAGAGATTGGATAGTCTCTTTTGGGGTTTTCATGTCTTATGAAACCAATGGAATAGTCAAAAAAATCCATTGCAACATCACTGGTGCTTGAAATCAGACTTTTGACTCATAATCCCAAGAGGGCCCAAACTAATTAAAGCAGGTCCATGGAGATGTAGCCCAAGAGGGGGTGAACTCCATCATCATCCATTGTGTTATGTGATTGTTGTGAGTTATTTTACTGCATTTAATTTTGTTTGTTTATGAGTTTTAAAAAATCTAATTAACTCATAATTACGTCGATCAAAGACACATGAAACTTGACAATTTAACCCCCTTCACAAATGGTTAAATGAGACGATCCTTAAACACATTTTTTAATACTAATGAGGGAGCTTGCATAGCATTAATTTTTTTTCCCCATATTTAGATAAAAGTTGGTATCGTAGCTTAAGTTTAGCTCATTTTAGCCAAGATTAGCTATTGGTTCTATATCTATTGGTTGTTGAATTTGTGCAAGGAGAATTTAACAGTTTGCCAAGTTTATGTGTGAAGGAGAAGGAAAAGATTGAGACTTCAAATTATCAAATCACATCAAAGAATCTTTATATGCATTGCATGGTGTGATGGCAGCTTCATTAAGTGATGTTTCAAGTTCATCTTCCTTACAAAAACTCTTTGATAAAGAGTTGTTTCAGAAACTCTACATCATGGTTGATAGGATGAAAGACAAGTATGAAGATAAGAGGGAGAGTATAAAACTTCAAGAGCAGTTGATGCCATGGAGGAGGAGAAGCAAGAGCTTCTTGAAAAGATGCATGAGATGGAGACTTAGCTTGATATTTCAAATGAGAATCTTGAAAAGATGCATGAGATGGAGACTTAACTCCATATTGTAAATGTGAACCTTGAAAAGATGCATGAGATGGAGACTCAGCTCCATGATGCCAAGGAAGCCTTATCCAACCATGTGCTTGAAAAAAAGGTATGCAATTCAAGTTTATCTTCAATTTAATCTCAATATGAATATGTAGGTTCTTTTGAAAGACACACTAGAGGAATAAGGTCCAAATTATTGATGAAAATAGGCTATGAAGGTAAAGAATTAGGAAAAAATGCACAAGGCATAGTTGAGCCAATTGTTGTTGAGGAAAGGCGTAAGTATTTGGGTCTTGGTTATGGACAACATGATGGAGAAAGTTATAAATCTAAGGAGGAACATAAAGTTGTTCGAAGAAGGACTTCCATTTCATGTTCATTACCTCAAGCTTGTGAAGATTGTGTTCATGAGGAATACAAAAGTTTTACACCTACTTTGCAAGATGGTGCTCATAAGCATGCAGTTAATGAGAATGGCGAACAGGAGGATGCTGAAATCTCTATAGTCATTGAATGCATTGTTGGTATTCTGAAGAGAGCCACTAACTCATCAAATTCACCTCCTCAAGAAAGCCACAAAGGTGAATGTTCAAGGTATAATTCTTCTTTTAATCAAGTTTCTTTTGATTATGATAAACATGGAAAATTCTCACATAAGGTTTGGAGAAAGTTTGCATGTTCGTTTTGTGGTTTGGATAACCATAATGTTTCAAGGCGTTGGAAGAGGATAGCCATGCACAAGAAACTTTTGAAGAAAATGAGGTAGGAATCAAAAGCAAACCATGTTAAAAGAAAGAGGCAATTTTTTTGCACTCATTGACATAAGCAAGGATATCTTCTAGACAAGTTTTGGACTTTGTATCCGGCAAGTCATCTATGACATTTGAAGAAGATGGAGAAAGAGAATGGCAAGAATGGAAAATAAGATTCCATAATTTTTGTGGGTCATGATGATTCACTTGGTGATGAAGTGTAGTTGAAATAGGCTCCAATGAAATGGTTTGTTCTTTTACATTGTATGTTGCATGTTTACTCCAAGAAGGTGATTGAAAGTGAAGTATGTTGACTCACTTTATTGCAGCGAAATTTGTTCATTTTAGCTTTAAGTACATGCACATATGAATGGATTCTTGTACTTATGATTGTGCTTGTGAGAGAGTTGAAGAATTGTATACATGCATGAGAGTTTGTGTGTATGAACAATGGAATTTTGATGATTTCATTGTGCTTGAACATGCATGAATAATTGACATGTGTTGGTCAATTGCTTTGTTTAACATGTATGTTGTCAACTTGAGAGTGTTGATCATTTTCACATGCATGAGTGTCGATTTGTGTTGATTGTGTGTAGCATGCATGTCATATCGACTTGGAAGAGTTGATTTTGTCTCCAAAGATGAAAATGATATGTTGACGAAGTGTTTCATGAGATGTGAAATTTATTTCGTTACACATGCTTATGCTTGACTTGAAGAGTCAGTATTTTGAAGAGGCATGTTTTTGTCGACTTGTGTTTGGTCAATAAGTTTTAACACCAAGATGTGAGTACATGGCGAAGTTCACATGATGTGAAATTAGTTGCTTTGAAGGAGCAAGAGGATATGTCATCAAGTTGTTTCTTGCATGATGTGGTGTTTTTGATAAGATGTCAAAGAAAATTTTGCAGCTATTGGAGACCATTTTATGTGTTGGCGCCAATAAGAGAAGGAGATGGTGAATGCATTCTTCCAAATGTGGAATTTGGAACCATGGAGGTAAAAGAATGGCCATTTATTTTCTTATTTTTTCTGATGTTGGAAGCTATTTGTTGTAGTTCACTCATTGTGCGAAGGAGGAACATGATTCTCAGTGGGAAGGCACTGAGGAATCAATTTGGTACAACAAAAGTGTTATATCAACAAATAGCCAACAAGTGTTGGATTGGGTCAGCAACAAAAAGAGAATAGTGGTTGAAGAGCCAAGCCATTTGCAAGGCAAGGCAAGGCATGTTAGTGACAAAGTGGTTGTCATAGCGATTTATTCAAGTAGAATCAAGATGATAGAACTTGGGAAATAGAAGAGTGTTCAACACTCATGAGATAACCAGCTTTTGGGGTCCAAAAGCATGTCAGTGGGAAGGAGTGATCGGAATTTGGATCGAGGGCAAAAATTAGCCCAAAAAATGAAAGTGCTTAGAATTTCACCAAACTACATTCAAAGCGACCAACCCATCACAAGGAATCCAACGCAACTCGGTTTAGTTGAAAACCGAGTTCGGATGAAGGAGTTATGGTATCGTTGATCGTCGTTTAGAACGGGCAAATTTAAAAAATATATATTGTAAAACAAGTACAACCGATGACATGGCAGTCCCAGCTTAGCATACGAGAGAATCTAGAGAGAATCTTCTTCGGTTTTTAGTCTAATGGGACTGTGAAAAGTATCACAATTAGATTCGCTAGTTTGGTTTGTGAAGGTAAAAATCGCCCAATATCCTCTAAAAGTTGAATGTAGGTTCATAATTATTATGTGCTAGAAAATATACTTTTTTAATATATTAAAGTTGGATTAATATTATATATATAATTAATATTTTATATAGTTTTTTAAATAATCATATATTATATTATTCTATCAATATATATAATTATTAAATTTAAACTTTATATATTATTAAATATTTAAATTCCACATATTTAAATTATAAAACCAAAAGTCAAAGTTTCCATTTTTTTTAAAAACAATACGTTGGAAAAAAATATGAAAAAATGGCAAATATAGTATGGTTTTAATATGAAATATTCAAATTATGGTTGGAGGCATATTCATTAAATGTGGTGGAGGCAATCAATGTATTAATCAAAGGTTTTCAAACAAATTACAAAGGTTTTTACAACCGAAAGTCTACAACATTCCTTTAAACATTACAGTGATATACAATAAAGTTCAAAGGTTTGGGCTTATTAAGTCGTGAAAAATGGTAAGGAGGGTTTTAGGTCGGGTTTGAACTTGTGACCTCCCCCAATAATGGAGCGTCTTTATTATTGCACCATTGACTTCAAATTTGAAAAGCTATGTGGCGATTTTGTAATTGAACATGTTGCAAGCTCCTGACGCTGGGAGCCGAGGAGGGCCAACCCTCCTCCACGAGACCACACCTTAAAAACCACGTTCCAACGCCTTCCATAATGCGGATTTTAAGCACGTCCTTATCCACCTAATGATGAGATTAACACTAATTAATACATCTCCTTAATTAGCAGTAAGAATTGGCGAGAGGTGCATTTTTTAGGCGGACTTACTAAATTTAGTCGGAGTTAACTTCAGCTCTCCGCATTTGGAGGAGAAATTGGGGGAAATTTATTTTGGTCAAACTGAGTCAATTTTCGACCAATTTTTTCCTCAAGGATAGTCATTCTTAGCAGATTGACATGCTCTTAATCTATTGGAACAACTTGCAAAGGCAATGGAGCTCATATACAAGTGTTTTTTGGCACGTTGAAGAATTTTGAAGCCTAGGGCCACCGTAAGGGAAGGCCATGCCCTGCATCAATCGAAGACCAATTTCAGTGAGTGAATAGTCAATTTTTTGATGTATTTGATGCTCTGAATATAGTGGTATAGTTTATAGAGGCGTTAGAGCATATTTAAAGGTTATTTTGTCACTTTGGAGATTAAACAAGCCCATGGCCACCGATGTTGGAGGTCAAGCCTAGAGGAGTCATGGAACCAAATTCAGAGATTGGATAGTCATTTTGGGGTTTTCATGTATTCTAAATCCAATAAAACAAAGTCAAAAAATCCATTGGAGCATCACAGATGATTGTAATCATACTTTTGACTCATAATCCCAAGAAGGGCCTAACTAGTTAAAGCAGTCCATGGAGATGTAGCTCAACAGGGGTGTTATGTGATTACTATGAGTTATTTTATTGCATTTCATTTTCTCGTTTATGATTTTTAAAATATAATTAACTCATAGTTACCTCATCAAAGGCACATGAAACTTGACAATTTAACCCCTTCACAAATGGTTAAATGAGACAATCCTTAAACACATTTTTAATACCGTTGAGGGAGTTTGCATAACATTAACAAGTTTTTCCATATTCAGAAATCAACCCACCTTCAAATCCTTATGCCCATCCCCTTTCCCCGGCCTAAATTCCCTTTGATTGGGGTGTGGAGCAGGGAGTTACAGGGGCATGGGTCGCATTATAACGAGACATAAACACCGCTTAACAACCTTACCACCCAACTCACCAAAGTTTGTATTTGAGTAGCTTTTAGCCTCAATTTTACCCAAGGACTTTGACGACGATGAATTTTCGACCAACTATCTCCGACTTCAAGGAATTAAAAATAATACCGCCATAAGGAAACACACCAAGCATACCATCATCTTGCTAGCGCCTCTATCAGAGGAAGCAACTAGAATCAAAGACACAGACCATGCGATGAGACAACTAACCACCAACCCAATAGGCATGAACCCCCCCCTAATAACCGACAAGTGATAAACACCTTAGGATAATTATCCCCCGACTTGCCCAAATAACTATTCACCTAGCAATGGGTCGAGGGCGGCCACATAAAAGCTACAAAAATATAAGACCCCGAAGAAAACCGATGGACAAGATAGAAAAAATGCCTCTGCAAATACAGGAGGAGTCAAAGAATAAAATTGACAAGCAACACACAAAAGGGCTCAAAGGTGACCCGATAACGAGACACAGCTCACTTAAAAACCTTTGAAAAAAGAAAGAAACCACACGCACAAAAGGGAACTTATCGTTTTCATTACCCGCGAGGCTAAGGAGGAGACTTTCGACTATGAAAATCGCCACTAGTCCCATACATGCCACGAGCCAGAGAAACCAGTAAGACCACCTGAGCTCAATCCTCGAACATCTAACCACCAAATTATTACAACATAATACCAAACCTGGAGATCAACAATCTCCATATACCAACGAACCACACCCACTTACAATTACAATTCTGACGAGATTGATTGAAAATTTGCATGTCACACCTTAACTTCCCCATACTACTAACGCGATGTGAGGAAGAGATGACCAACCTCCATACCATATGCCAAGTGTTCACCATCATAACCCATGCATCGAGGTGTCCTCCATGTTCATCATCCCCATTGGGGAAAGAAGATTTACAATATTTAATCTAAAGAAATTTATTAAAAAAATAATAAAAAATAATATTTAGGAAAAAATAGTTAATTCAAGTTAAATATAATTCATTAAAATTTTATTAAAAAAATAGTTTTAAAGATTATTTTTTTTTTTAAATAAATGTTTGAAAAGAATATTGTAATTTTAAGTTATGTAGATTTTACTATATCTCTATTAGTTTCGAATATTCAAATAAAAATTATTAACTTTTGGGAAAATATTATAATTAAAAAGAAAATATTAATATTTAAGAAAAAACATTGCAATTTTAAGTTATATGCATTTTGTTAATATATTGAATATTTTTTTTATTATAAAAGACAAATTACAATAAAAAATTAAAGGGAACAAATTTATTAATATTAAGAAAAATTATTTAATTTTTAAATTAGCTCAAATCTACTAAAATTGAAAAAATAACTGATTAAAACTTTTTTTTTTCATTATTAGTGAGAGGAATTTATTTAATCAATAGGTTTCTTTGTTTTTAGCCATTCATTAACACACAATATGTAGGGTTTTTTATAATTAGTGAAAGGAATTTCTTTAATAGATGAGATTCTTTGTTTTTAATGGAAGGGATTTTATTAAAATATAATACATAGGGTTTTTGTTTGTTTAATAGAATTTAAATAATCTTATTTTTTTATTTAAATAAATTTACAACACTACTCTTAAAAAAAAGAGAAATTCATTTAATTAATTAATATTTGGAGCCAGGTTCTAGGAGCATAGAAGAGTTCGTACATAGACATATTAATTTAAATCTATTAAAATTTGAAAAGATTACTAATTCTAGCTGAGTAGATTTTTTTTAATCGATAGGATTTTTTGTTTTTAATGAAAGGAATATCATTAATATATAATACATAGAGTTTTTGTATGGTTTAGTGATAGTTTTAAATACTAAATTAATAATGTATAAGATATAGAGTTTTTAATTTATTTATTTTTTTAATAGGTTTATAACATTAAAGTTAAAAGGAAAAATTCATTTAACTAATTAATATTTGGAGAATGAGCCTTTTATAATAGTTATTATGAGTGTCTTACATGCTTAATCCTTGTTTAATATTTAATTAGAGGTTGTCAAGGTCACAATTGACCCTATGTCATGACACTCCTTATATAATGTTCATGAATACCAAACTAGTTATATATATATATATATATATATATATATATATAATATACTTTTTAATGAAATAATTCATTTCAAACTTTTTGTTCGTAAAGTTAGGCACTCATATTACTTTAAAAAAAATGGTACATTGCCAAATCAATTATTATGGGTCCTCTTGAAGGGAAACCAAACCCATAGCATAAATTTAGAGTCTTGAGGTTGTAAATATATCCCTTAACCAAACTATGAGATTGACAAGATGATAGGCATGATATACAAAAAAAAAAACTGACAAATTATTTGGAGAAAAACTATATTCATGGTACATAGAGCTTATTGAGGAGGGGGAGTTATCTCGTGAACCTTGGGAATTTACACCTACTATGGGGGGATAATTCATGTTGAGCATAGAGTTGGTAAGTTTATCATAATGGACGAGGCATGTTTTGATCCCAAGGCAAAGTCTAGAAATGATTATCCAATGCTAAGGCCAAAATTTGCAATTTTGTCTCATGATTTTATTGCCCTCATGTCAAACATGAGTCTCAAGGGAACTTAAATGATAGATAAAAGGGAGGCAAGTTTCGTAAATCGTGGTTATAGATGCCAATGTTGGGGGGCTTTGGAAGGATTGTGCCACATAGAATTTTTTCAAAAAGTGGAGATGATAAGTTAAGTGTCTCCCTCAATGATCAGTTTATGATACTTGTCGTGAATGGAAATTAGAAGACCTTGCTACATGTCCCATAACTCCATTTTTTTGTTGGTATTATATTCGATTTCTTTTATATAAATATGAGGGATTTGTCCCACATAATTTTTGAAAACACCTCCAAAACTTATTGGACCAGGGTTTCCTTTTGAGGTGCCATCAAAATTTAGTTTAGTGAAGTCCAAGGGAGGAGGGAACTAGGTCATGGGACTATAAGGGCGAGCAAGAGGATTGGAGACAATATCAGGAGAAGAGCAGGGATAAACTCCCTTAGCAACCATGAATTTTTTTTTCTGAGGACTACATTCCCAATCTTGAGTAGAACAAGAGATAAGATGGGTGGTTTCTTTTAGCTTGTTGAGGATGGCCTGCTAGGTGGATTCAATTGGTAAGGTGATATTTTTAAATATATTATAGTTTCTTTATTTCCATATATCCCATAATATGAATTTAGGGAGTATCTTCCAGGATCTATTAAGGATATAATTTTGAAACAAAGCCCACCTCCAATTTTCAAAATTTGAAATAATGTTGTCTACAATTCTGTTATGCTTCTTGAAAATTAAAGCAAGATGATGCCATGTGAGTTTTTTTTGTTCCATAGAAGAAGCCACAAAAAATAACATGATTTTGGTCCAATGATTAAGTGTCCATAATTTGTGCTATTTGTTATGAATTTCCATTTTTTTGGTTTCACGATAGGAGCATGCATGCTTCTTGGATGTTGAAATTACCAACTAGGATGATATCATGATCGCAAGATATCCTCCCCATCTTGAAATTAAGTTGTCCTTTTAGCTAGCTCTTGAGATAACATATCTACTTGCTCGCTGTGAGAGAATATTGGGCCGAAGGAGTCGCTTGTTCATTTTCTCCATTGATATTGTGGATTTTTTCTTTTCCTAATATTGAGATACCCAAGTGTGACCTTGAGAGATGAGTTGAGATTTGATAGTTTTAAATAGATCATTGTTTGAATGATTTGGCCATTAATTCCCGAGAGTCTTACAAAAATAAGGTAGTAGCACCATTTCGAATCTCCCAAATTTTATGATCCTATACCAATTTATTTTTTTTAGAAGCAAGTAGTTCTGATGTGAGACACATGTACACACGCCCATCCATTCTAATGATTTGAGTGGTGGGTTTGGCAGGGGCATACTTATTCTTCCACATTTGACTCTAATGAGCACTTGGGTATTTAATCTAGTGCCACCATGTCTTGGAATTTATAGTTTGGCTTAGAGTGTTGGGATCCCTGAAGCCCTAGGCCTAGACTATATTTGGGTCGAAAACGTTTATCCCACGCAACCAATTCCCATTTTCTTTCTTTTTTGGCTCCTCCTCAAAGAAAGGAACACTAAATGTTTTAGAGCTTATGGATGATGGATTTGGGAGCATAAATTTTATTAGAGTTGGATTTATTGCAAATTTTAGGGCTCGAAAGGTCCAACGAGAGAGTTTAGACTCGATAATTAATAACATGTTCTCCCAAAATTTAGCTTTTAGAAGATTAGTAATAAGAGAAGAACCCAAGTATTTAGACAAAAGGGAGCCAATTGAATTCCAGGAATATGAGAAACGTGGCCTTGAATAGTAGGTGTTGTGTTGAAGAAGAGGAATTGTGATTTGGTTAAGTTGATGGGCATTCTATGTTGAGAATTCAATAGGGAAATGAATAAGTTATTTCTTTTTCCTTGATAACTGATAGTATTATCTTCTTACTTATTTTCTTTGTTCCTTATTATTATAGTGTCCAATACATAAAACATCTACCAAAATAATAAGAACAATGATACAATATATAAGTTGCAAGCCGGGGCCAAAACCCCTCCTCTTTAGGGGAAAACCCGTAAATCTCTTCTATTATTATAAATTATTTAATTGATTAATACCATGACCTAGTGACTTAGACAAATACCCTCCAAGATCAAGATCAGCACGACCTCCAGTTGCAACTTCTTCGACCTCTCCCAGAAAGTCTAAAATTGAATTAATGCAAATGTTGCAACTACACAAGGAGGCTTTGATCTCCTTGTAGATGTTACTCCTTCCCTTAACTTGCCCACACTTGAGATATAGGAATATATATAAGCCTTAGAAGCCCTTTGTTGGCCTTATTTTCTACCTCTCCTTCAAGATCGAACTCAAGAATACCCTAGCATAGAAATCCTAGTTTCAATTTGTGCGTAGGAGAGAGAGATACCCAATCAAACAACTCAACATCCTTTAGCTCCTTCTTCATCCTCTTATTCGACCTTCTTATTTTCCTATACTTCGCATATGAGTGAGAGTGAGTGAATTCCTTATGGAGGTCGAGTTCCTCTCCTTATATAGGCCTCTTCCGAGGGAGACGTGGCTCTTCATGTAGGCCGACTTGGCAGCTCTCTAGACTGACTTGATCTTGGAGGTATTTTGACAATTTAGAGACAAAAATAAATTTCTATTTACAAGTTACAATGTTCCCATAGGCTCTTCAACATGTGAAAATGACTCTTATAGGTAGGAAAAATCCTAAAAAGCACTTTAATATGTGCTTGAACTATAAAATAAAGAACTTGAGCATGAAACCCATGATTCGATAATAATTTATTTTCATTTTATAATTTATAATTTACAATAATACATTTCATACTTATGAAGATCGAACTTAGTTACACATTTTTCAACACTCCCTCTTAACTAGGGAGGTATTCATATGAGGTACATGGTCATTCTCAATCTTAAGATATCTCATAAGAAGAGTCATATTGGTAACACATTTGTCTAGCATCATATTAACCATCATTATCACATAGAGAGGCATTGACTAACAAATCTATCTCTCCATAATATTAAAGCATAATGTTGGCGAGAGCAATGAATTATAGACACCATCATCATTACATCTAAAGGTACATACTCCACCCCGGAATTCAACAAGTATGACCTTCCTTTGGACTATCCTTATCCTGGGTAGCTAATCCTCAAATAATATTGGTCCAAAACTACTCTTATCTTGAATGCCCTACCACATTCTCAAAGAATATCGAATGCTAGATGGTTACCCAATCCTCCATTCTTTCTTCAAATGAAGAAAAGAATGTAGTGTCTATCACCCCCTCCGAGATATGGAGGATACATCCACCAAACCAAGATTTCCTCTCAAATACACAAGCTTCTTGTTTGGAAGTGATTTCATCATATATTAGCTACATGTTCATCAATGGAGATATATTGAAGTTGTAGCACACGATTTTGTACTAGCTCTTGAATATAGTGATATTTGTTGTTTATATGCTTTGTATTTCCATGAAATATTGTATCTTTAGACAAATGTATACAACTTTTATTGTCACAAAGTATCATTGTAGGGTTCATCAATCCTTCAAATAGGTCAGATAACAACTTCCTTTACGAGGCCGCTTCTTTGCTTACTTCACAAGCTGCAACATATTCAGCCTTAACACTACTCAAAGCAACCGTTTCTTGCTTTCTTTTCATCCATGGGACCATGAAGGATCCCAAGCTAAAACATCCTCTTGTAGTGCTTCTTCCATCCTATTCACTGCCTCCCCAGTTGAAATCTATATATCAAATTAGTTAGACATCATTCCTTCTATCATAATTTAGACAGTAGTTGATGGTTCCTTGCAGATATCTCATAATATGTTTCATTGCTGCTATCTAATGATCTTGTTTCAACTCCACTTGGAATTAACCGAGAACATTAACTACAAATCATATGTCTCGTCTAGTATTCACTAGGTATATTGGTGAGCCTATAAGTTTTCTATACCTGGAGGGATCCACAGGGCTTGATTCAAAACTCCTTAGTATTTTCAAGTTAGTGATCATCAAAGTGGTCACAAATTTGCAATCCATTATTTCAAACCTCTTAAACATATTGATCACATATTTTCCTTGACCCAAATAAATTTCATCTGGGCCCTTGCCGTACTTCCTATTCCAAATAGCAATGCATCACTCAAGATCCTCCATGTCAAATTATGCTTCTAGTTGTTTCTTAAGTTCTTCAATTCAACCTTCTACACCTATCAAGAGAATATCATCTACATACGTAAGAATAATTACGCTTTCACCTCTTACAACTTTAATGTAAAGGTTTGGGTTAGATGAACTTTTTGTAAAGCCTATCCTTTGGAGATATGCATCCATCCTAGCATACAATACCCTTGATGCTTTCTTAAGGCCATATAGTTATTTTTTTTAATCTAAAAACATATTCCTTTCGTACTTAGCTTCAAATACCAAGGGTTTCTCTATGTAGACTTCTTCATCTATTGTGCCATTCAAAAATGTGATCTTGACATCCATCTGGTGAATGTTCCATCCCATCTATGTTGCCAAAGAGACTAATGATTGAATCATTGTGTATCTAGTATTGGGAGAAAATGTTTCTTCATAATTGGTGCCTTCGAGTTGGGAGAAGCCTCTAGGCACAAATATTGCTTTATATTTATCTACGCTTCCATCAGTCGCATGTTTGATCTTATAGATCCACTTGGAAGTAACTACAAATTTGTCTTTGGGCCTAGGTATGATCTCCCAAACTCCATTTTCCATGATAGATTGATATTCCTCATTCATGGAATATTTCCATTCCTGGTTCTTTACAGAGTCTCTTCAAAAAATGGATGGTTCTGCTTCTATTAACTTTGTCATGGATGCAACATATCCGTAATAACTTTTAGGTTTCTTACTTTCTCTAAATGTCCCTTTCATTTCCCCCATTACCTTCTTCATGAAGTAGTGTATGTTTCAACCAATTAGGTATTTTCCTTGATTCTTGGATGACCATAGGTTGAACAATTTCACTAGGACCTTCTTCTTCTTTCTAGTCCACTTCTCTCTCAAATACTAGAAGATATTCGTTATCAGAGTCCAAGGGAAGTTCCTTTGATTTCTTGAACACTATGACATGATGACAAACTTCAATGCGATGTCCATCCTTCATGTAGATCTTGTAAGATTTTGATGAGTTACTATACCCAACAAATGTTCCCTTCATTCTGGAAGGATCCAACTTCTTTCTTTTGTCCTTTGGTATATAGATAAGTACATGACACCTGTTAGTGTCAGCCTTTGCAGCCTTCCTCCAGTGATCAAACATGCTCTTACAAAGTGATCTTAAAGTGTCAAGGTCAAATTTTGTCATTTCAATGAGTCTTCAAGCAAAATTTGGTCACTAGGCATTAGGTCTAGGGGTTGTTTACCTCGTCAAAGTTGTCCAAATTTCGGTCCATGTCACCTTTCAGCTGAGTCTATTATCATTCAAAGAGTTGTCATCATCATTTCAAGTTCCATTGGGTCATTTTACAGCCTTGTTCACATGCTTCAACAGCTCTAGGCAAGGTCCATTTCCTCTCCTAGGGTTTTGGAGGTAATTTCTCTTGATGGTCAAATCATTAGAAAAACTTGTATCCCGATGTTCACACACCTTCCCATATCCTTAATATACCTTATTAAACACTTCCCATCACTGAGATTCCCCTCAAATTCCTCATTTTTGCACAAACCCTAGTTTCTTGCCATAACTTGGCAATTTTCTAGGCTAGGCCTGTGTTTTTCCCTTTTGTACCCCTTCCCCTCACTCAATCTCTGTGATTCCACTTTTCCCTACTTCCTAACATCCCTCCCTACTTCCAAAAATTTTCCCAAGAATTTAGAAGCCCCTTATCCCCTTCATTTCGCTCCATTTCGACAAAATCCCTTGTTTCACATATCGGGATAAGTTTCACTCAAAATATGTTTCAGAGCAATCAAAGATAAATTTTGGAAAATTGAGAGAGGTTATTTCCCAAAACATGCCAAGGAAGAAAAAACTCCTTCACTTTTTACACCGGTATAATGGTTTTAGAGAAATGACAAAAATACCGTTGCCTCGGGAGAATTGAATGCACCTCTGAAGTGACCTTGGGAAAATCAAGATGTCTCCAAGCATGGTTGGCCAAATGACTTTCTTGATGAGTCAAATGATAACTAGATAGAAATACCTTTCCAATGAGCTATCATGAGCTCAATTTTGAGTTGAGGAAGACCTTCAAAAGTTGATCAGCAATAGCAGTCACTCGCCTTGAGGCAAACCTCATTCGCTTCATTTTGACAAGTTTTGGGAGATTTGATTTTTTGATGAGTAAATGAAATCCAAATTGAAACCTTCCACTTGGGTTGAAAAAGTAAAAGACTCCAGAGATTTCCAACGAGCTATTACATGCCTAATTTGGACACCGTGAAGGCCTCCAAAAGCCTCCCGCAAAATGCACTATGTAGCTACTCATAGAAAAGTGCGCGCTTACCCATAGAGTCGCGGCTACCCATTGGGCTCGGCGCTACCCATCGCGCACCTACAGCCGTAGTAAAATTGCATGGCGCCACCCATAGAGCTGCACACTACCCATTGGGCAGGGGGCGCTACCCATACAATTTCAGCAGCCAAAAATTTTTGCTCCTTCGTCCGCATTCATGCCAAATTGCCTCCAACTCGCTTGCAAGTAGGTTCTTTACGTTTGCTCGTTGAATTTTGGACATGATTATGGTGTTTAGAAGGTGAAGAAAACAAGTGTTTGATATGGTGAACATCAAACCCTACGTTTATACCAAATCTGCTCCTAGGGTTATGCATAAAGTTTGAAGATTGTGTTGGTGCTAACTTCTTGCCATTTGTCAACCTTTTCTTTGTATTCCATCACCGCTATCACTACCATGTGATCATATCGTCGTCCCTTCCCCATATTCATTATCCTCATATCCCTTTATACTCTTTGGTTCCCATGTGAAATCCCAAACCCTATTATTTACTACTACATTCCTCCATTGACAAAAAGCCTAATCTCCATAACATTCAAAGGTTGTTTCTTTGTCCTTGATTCCACTTGACTCACCGATATGTTGCCATTTCATTTCACTCCCCGTCCCTAAAAACTACCCCCCCATCAACATATCCCATTCCTATCTCACTTATAGGGGTTCTTAATCCCTCATTTCCCCTTTGGCACGCATTTGGCGATTGGAGACAAAGACACCAAGGTCTCATTTCTCATTTTCAACAAGCTCGAACATACACATTGCAACACCATGACCGACAACAACACATCATACAACCGAGACAATGTTTTCACCACGTGAACCGCATGCACCAGAGAGCACTAAAACGGCGGAAAAGGCCTCGATCCACTTCGGATTTTGGCCGAGGCTTCGCTGGATGGGCATGATACATGATGGAGGGTCTCTCGCTCTCGAATTTGAGCAAATTCGGAGAAAATTTTGTCGTTTTGAAATTTTTTGGGCCTAAAAACAAATTTTTCTGGCTCTACGGGTAGCGCGCCGCACGCTACCCATACGATTGGGACACTTGCTGAAGGAAATCTTTGCATTTTTGGATTTTTCATGGTAAGTTATGCATGCTCAGCAGGGTCGAAGCATTTCATCGTATTCTCCGACTTCGTCAAAAGGCTCAAAAAACGTCGATGAAAACCACCTTGCCGCCACTTTTTTGCACCGAGACAGAAGTACTTCTGGGAGAATGACGTTTTGGAGGGTCACATTAGCTCCAAATTGGGAAATTCCACTTGTGTTGGATATCCAACATCCAGGGCTTTCCAACAAGCTATCATGAGCTCAATTTGGATGCCGGGAAGTACTTTAAAATCAGGTTGAAAGGCATGCTACCCATACAAATCAGGGGCGCTACCCATAGAGATTTTTGGTCAAATTTTCAACTTCCACTTTCGGGGACTCTGGCCAGCTGGGACCAGCTTTAGCTTGTGGATGAAATTTTTGAGTTATCATGATGTAAATTTATGTTTGGCATGTAACTTGACTCCTTTTTACCTATTCTAGCAGATTCATTCTCAAAAAAAGTGAAAATCATGTAAATGAATCCGCTTCACTTTTTAGAGGCAAGTCAGCTACCGCCTAGATTTTAGTTCCTTGATTAGAATTTGCTGAAACTGATCCCTGAAGAAGGAATCTGACCCCTAGAGGTGTGGGAAGGGGTTAGGATGCTCTATATGATGTATTCTCTCAACTTTTTCAGGCTGGATAGGTTGGACTCTTGGGGAAACTTTTGGCACCATTGTACATATTTTTCATATTTTCGCTAAGGAAAGATCGTGAGGTTTTGCGACACTTGTTGGGATCCTTGTGGTGTTTTGTCTCTTGATGGTGTTTTCTTCTGCTTTACCGTAAGTTCTTCATGTTTAATGTATGCCATTCCTTTTCATATGCTTCTGAACTAAATTGAATGAGTAGATGAGGTTGAATCCATTGTTTACCGTGCTCGCCTTTGAATTCATTTAGTTCTATATGTTTTCTACCGTTTGAAGAGGGATCCAAGTTCTTCTCTGCCTCTCTTCAGCTCCTTGTCGGTCTGATCCGTCCGTATATCCAATTAAAAGCATCAAGATCAGGCGGCGCACGAAAACGCGAGCGTTTCACGATAATGAAAACGGTTAAACACCCATCGGTAAAATTGAAACGGGGCAGCCGCTGATTTTTATTTTATTTTATTTTATTTTATTTTATTTTATTTTGATTACTCCTGGGTGACTCCAGCTACTCCAGACTCCAGACTCCAGACTCCTGAGACTCCTGAGACTTCCCGCCTCCTGAGTAGCTGGGACATTCGGCACCCTTAGAGGACCTCTTTGATTTTGATGACGTGGCAAAAAGCCCACAATTGAACATGCCGAATCCGACATAGAAGAATGCAATATAGGCACCGAGGATAAGCTCAAATGACAACCGCGGCCTATACTTACAAACATGAAGGAAAAATACATTGACCTCGTTTAAGGAATTCATTGATGTGTTTGCATGGAGTTATGAAGACTTAAAGGCCTACGACACCAACATCATACAACACAAGATACCACTAAAAGAAAATCGAAGCCTTTCGTACAAAACCCGAAGAATCAACCCAAAACAATTGCCCAGAGAAAAGGAAATTAAAAGGATGTATGAAGCAGTAATAGTCCCCGTGAGGTTTTCCGATTGTACAAACTTAGTATCGTAAGGAAGAAAACAAGGGAAATCGTACTATGCATAGATTTCGCAACTCCGAATAGAGCTCAGTGAAAGACAACTATCCCTTGCCTAGAATGGAACATATCTTACGTAAGGTAGTAGGCTCTAAGAGAATTTCCCGTTGATGGTTTTTCGTGATACAACTAAGTTCGGTACTCCTTAAGATCAACTCAAAATGCCTTACCACTCCATGGGGCACCTTCATGTATGTGAAAAATGCTTTTGATCATAACGTTTAGAGCTACCTTCCGCAGAGCAATGGACATTGCTTTGAAGATTGGACACTTTATAGTTATCTACTTGGATGACTTGACTATCTTTTCTAAACTCGAAGAAGAATATCCGAAACATCCGAGAAAAGTTTTTGAAAAATGTAGAAGGTATGGTCTCCGTCCTTAAATCCCAAGAAGACTGTTGGGTCATAAGAAGGCAAAATTCTAGGCCACATTATATCCGAGAAAGGGATCAAAGATAGACCCCCGCAGAGTTGAGGGAATACTTCAAATTACACATCCAAGAAACATCAAGGAGCTCCAGCCCTTCATTGGGAACATCAATTTCCTTAGAAGATTTATCCCTGTCTTACTTTGCATCTTAGGAAAATGACCGAATGACAAAGAAAGATGCAGTGGATCAAGTGGATCGTTGAAGCCAAAATCTTTTGAGCCGCAAAGCTTGCACTCACCTGTGTCTCCGCCCTTACTGTACTCGACTTCAAAAATATTTTCTCGATTTTTTTTCATTTGCTTTCCCCACACAATAGCTTTATGCGGTTTTAATTTCGTTAAAAATTCGGAAGGTAATGAATGTACCTATATCCTTCTTCAAAGAAAGCCTTAAGAGATGCACCCTTAAAGTACAACATCATGGAAAGGTGCCCATGCCTCCGATTAAGGCCTTGAAAGACTTTAGGTGGCGCATTCTAGACATTCTCACACCATTGCCTATGTGCAAAATATCGTAGTCAAAGATATCTTGTCCCAAGACCCGTATGGGAAAAGGGGCAAATGGATTGCTACCATCTTAGAATATGACCTTTTGAAATAAACCCACCAAGTCGATCAAAGGTCAAGGCTCTGCCTAATTAATGGCCGAATCTAATCACAGCCTTGGACATTAACACGTACGTCTTAGATGAGCAAGAAGCGATTGCCCCCACCTCGACCGTTGAGGAGGCGCTTCGCAACTCTCCTCGTATACCGACATCCTTTAGGTGCTCACTAACCTCAATGCCTCCAACTATCTAAAACAAAGGCCGTATTCATTAAACTCAAAACCTCGAAATTGTATTATGGATGAGAGTCTATACCGGAAAAATCCAAAATGGCTCGCCGAAATGTTTGTCCTAAACCCAAGCCGAAAAAATCAACAGAATTTCCATGTTAGGGAGTATGGAGGCCACCGAGTTGGAAAACCGACCGCAACAAGATACCTGTGTGGCTGGTTACTATTGGCCTACACTCTTCAAAGGATGTCCATAAAAAATGATTCTTGCTCCGCTTGCTGGGGCATTGCCAAATCTTTGAGGGTAAAAGAAAGCTCCTTCCCCTCCCTTCGCAACCACCTCCACAGAAGGTCCCTTCATGCAATGGGGCTCAGACTTGGTAGAGTAAATTCATCCGCTCCTCCGGACGAAGCAAAGACAAAATGGATCCTAACTCGCGCGACTACTTCACTAAATGGATCGAAGCTATACCCACTAGGAATGCCACCGACTTTGTTATCATTAGGTTCTCGGAAGACTTCATCCTATCTCGTTTTCGTTGTCCAAGGAAAATAATCACCGACAATGTCACGTTTTCGTATCCAAAAGAATGATTGATTGCCTGCTGTGGCGGGAATAGCACTTGACATTCAATCGCCTATTACCCCTGCAATGGCTCAGTCGAATCATCAAATAAGAGCCTGGTTACAATCATTAAAAAGTTGTCAGAAGAGAACAAGAAATCATGCATAAAAAAGTTGATACATGCTTTATGGGTGTATGCTCAATACAAAGAAATCTATTGGCTTGTCACCCTTTCAACCGGTTTATGGGTCTCAAGCAGCTTTTTCCTACTAGTCTTGGAGTTCCGTTGATCAAACTTGTCCAGAGATCCAATCGCAGAGCACGTATGCAGGAGGGAGAGTCACCTAGCCCATCTATCCGCAACGAGAGTGTAACATAGCAGAGTCATCAAAGTAGAGGAAGGCATCAAAAGACAAGCTTTGACAAAAGAACCAAAGCTTCAAATTTCAAGATTGGTGACAAGGTTCGAAATGGGATTCGAGAAGAGAGGACAAAGGAAAACATGGAAAATTTGACAAAGCATGTGGCAAGGTCCATTCACATTCAGCTACCCTTGGTCCTAATGCGCCCGCAAGAACTCGATGGCACAGTAGTTGTTTGGGGTCCTTGGGCTAATGGTAGGATGCTCAAACACTATTTCTTCGCTAATTTTTCATTTCCGCCCCATCCTCATTGTACATATCATTGCAAATTTTCTTTTCGTAAAAAGAGAAAAGGTTCCCAAAAATAAGAATGAAAGGAGAGGTTCGTACACGCTCAAAATATGAACTCGGGTGAAAATCATGGCTCAAACCCCGATCAAAATCGAGTCAAAAGGGAAGTTGCATTAGCTGATCCAAACAAGCTCAAAAATCGTAGATCAGGCAAAGGAAAAGAATCCAACCTCTAATATGCTCGTAACCAGAGTCAAGCAAAGAAAAGAGGTGACCCAAATATGCTCAAAACCCTGGTCACAAGAAAGAAAGAAGGATGTTTCACAATTGCACCGTGCCTTCACGCTTTTGTTTTCATGCCTCGCTCAGCAAGTCGCATGCCTAATCCCCGGCTTGGTTGCGTTCAAATTTCCGTCTTAGAATGGGGTTGAAGTGAAGGAACCTATTGGACGTCTAATCCCAACAGTAGTATATTAGGTAGAGAACAGATGAGGTCGACACTAATCTCGTCTCGGCGTGGAGCAATAAGGGCAAAGATTTAGAATAGGTTTGTTTTTGTTTTGAAAATGAATGTGAAGGGTCTCGCTAGTCAAATGTACCCAAGGGAAGATGCTAGGACCGTAGTTTGGGTAGGTAGGCTGGTTGGGAAATATTTTTGCCGATGTTTCTATCATACCGTGGCAAATTTAGACCGAAGAAGAAAGATGCACGAAGACAAAACAGTGCACCGGCCTACTCCAAAGATCATATCCGGTTTATTGACCTTCCCAGGAGGAGCCATCCCCATGTGGAGCCACCGTTAGCCCCTATGAAATTCTTGACAAGCAAGCTTGGGGCTAGACTACCCCGAGCCTCCAAGGAATGCCTTGTCCCCGAAAATTCATCCTCCTTGAGTCTTCTCGTACCGTGCCTAGAATGTAATTTCGCTAATCCATTGCTAAAAAAAAGGCTTCATTATCGCCTTATACCTTTGCGTACTATCACCTTCCCCTTCTCCCTTTGTCAAACTCCCCTTTAATTCCCTCATTATCCCCTAAATCTCCTTCTAAATCTTGTTTTTTCCCCTATTTTGCCTCGTCACCCTTCTCGTTTCCCTATCGTTCCTCCCCTTGGGCCTGCGCTTCAAAAGGTGCAAAAACCATATAATAAGGCCCAAGCCCCTTAGCCTTGGCCCCGGCGTCCTTCTCTTCCCCCATAAGACCCGGCGCCGAACCCGCAGCCAAATCCTCTGTGCGCTTACTCCCCTCCAACCTTTCTCCGCGGAAAATCCCATTTAAAATCCTTTGACAACGCGCACTTTCTAAGCCTGACATGTTTTGATTGGACCAATGGCATTCCGACCATCCATGGGAACCGATCCAACGGCGGGAGCGGCGCCTTGGGCCCAGGGACCCCTCTTGCACACGTCATCCGCCCAAACCCACCGTAATGCCCGCACCGCCCATCCGCAACTCCGGCGGTTTTCTCCGAAATCCGGCCGATCCTATTCATCCTTCTACAACATCCTCCCACTATTCTCGAAAACCACTTCTCGCGCGGTTATTCTCGTATTTAAAATCGGGCACCTGAACCGCGATCGCCGCGGGATCCTTGAGCCTCATCTACCCGCCGTCCGCCGAAGTCGCGCGCTCTTTTTTAACACCGTCCGTCTTACCCGCGGCCCCACCTTCCCCCCACCCTCCACCGTCGATCTTCACCCGATCGATGGTCCGTCCGCCCGTTCATGGCTGACCATTCCGCCGTCCCGGACCTCTCCACCTCATCCGTCCACTCGGCTATCCGCATGACACGTCACCCCACGTGCATGTTCCGTACCCGTCAAACCATTTCGCCGCATATAACGTTCCACTCTTGCATTTTTCAATATTTTTTCATGCATTCTTTGCTCCGCAACGTCCGCCAACCCTACCCTCGAGCGCTTTTCTCACCATCCCTCCGCATTTCTTCTCGCCATGCGCAATTGCACGTCCATTTCTCCCCGTCCGCATCACCCGCCACCTTCGTCATTCACACTCGCGGTTTTCTTCAACGTTTTCATGTTTTTGCAGATATTTGAAAGAAATGGTCGCCATGATCGCCCGCTCCTACACAAGCACGTCGAAAGGTGCAAGAAAGCTTTGTACTTCGGTACATTTAATGAAGAAGGCCCGTGAAGGTGAACATCAGACGCTTATTCAAAGAATAGGGTTCGAGGTTAGTGAAAATATTTTAGCGCCATTAAAATCCCGAGCTACCACCGTCGAGGAAAAATGAGAAGGCAACAGTCATCCAAAGATAAGCAACAAGAGGTTAGGGCATGTTAATGAAGATCCGGAGCCCTAAATCAGTGCGTTCGAAGCGGAAAAGCAGCAGATTACGTACCCCAAGGATCGATCAAAAGATCCCTTCCGAGCGGCAGTAAAAGGTAAATATCAGTGGTTTTCTATCAACATAATGTTTTTATTCCTCGCAGTACATGAAAGCCAAACAGCTTTTTATTACGCACCATGACTCGAATAGATTTTCCGTACCTCGCGCTCAAAACCACCTACATTTATGAGACAAACCTACCTACCGCCTCTCACTTCATTTTCTATTCAAATCACCTGGAGTACAACAAGCCAAAATGTCAAGATTAGATCCGGGAGCAACATCGTTTCTACTAGGAAGGTGACAACGAAACTAAATATGCAAGATTGTCAGCGTAATGCCTCTCCCGCCCCCATTCATTACCGTGTTTAAGGATACATTTAATTCTTCACCTACCTTCTCGCCGATCTTAGGATCATCCTTTGCTATAAAGCACAAATGGTGAAACATCAGAAAGGTTGATAAGAGATCACGTAACGCAAGTATTTTCTCTCTTTGAGACAAGTTTCGTGTATATTGTGGGCATAGGCTAAGATTTGATGTATTCATACCGAGTGTTCAAGCTATGGGCTATGATGTACCGATTGGTGTTGTTTTTAAGAAGATAAGGCATGTTTCTTTTGATCCCGATCTAAAGCACCGGTGATGTTTTTCTATTTTCTCGTATTTGTGATTGACTTGCTCTCATTTCATTATGTTTCTTCGTGCTCGCATCGAAGTTTGACATAAGATTTACCCTTGATAGGTACCTTATGTTGTCGCTCTCCCGTACCCTTATGTTTTCTCGCTATACGTGTATCCGAATGTTGATTTCAATTGATTTAACCAAAGGTAGTGGATGATATTTCCAGCTTCTTGATGTATGAACTGGATGGGAAGTCTATGTTTAGATGTTCTTGGTAGGATTTAGTCGAAGGCTCAGAACATGGGGGATTAGTGTTAGCCCCGCTCCCACTAGGATCTTTGCACGACCACTAGTCTTTCCAAGTTCCCTGCAATTACCTCAATTCTTTCCTGCTGTGCTCCGGAGTTGAATGACCCTCTGGGTTCTGACCTATAGAAAGATTTGGATGGTCCTCCTCCTTTCATTTTCGTCCTTAATGTCCCATCCCATCTTCTACTCCTTTAAGATCCAAATGCTCCAGATGACCAGCTCAATTGAAAGCTTGCACATTGACTACAAGTAAATCCTTTGACTCCATAGCTCAATGGCTTGGATGTTCTTTGGAGTTATCTCGTCTCTCTCGCTCGAGCTTCTCTTTGCTCATCCTTGTCTCACTGTGCCTTTCTTTTCCGATTCCTCCAACCAAACACAAACAATCAAACAAAAACGACCTCGAGCCTATAACTAGCCTAAAATCTTATACTTTAAGCTTCCTGTGACGTATCTCTTTGGACTCACATAGAGATCCCTCTCTCGACCTAGGAGGGCTAGATCCCAAAGGTCCCAAAGTGGTTCTATGTTGTCTCATCTTTTGGTCTCAGTCAACTTGGCCAAAACATGGGAACCCCAACATAATGGCGACTCCGCTGGGGACTTCTGAGTACAATTCACCTTAAACATTCGTAAAAACCTCAGAAACTTAGAGCTCTGGTTAGGTTGACAGTAAGTCATCCCTTTCTTGAATCAACCTCCACTATTGAATATCCACCATACTCTTAGACAGAGCCTGGAAAGGGCCAGGTAGCCTCCAGATATCATCCTCTTTTCAGAGGTGACATATCTGGTAAATGCCCTCCCAGTCAATCTCTGGTTGGAGCTCGTTGCTTTAGAGGAGATTCCCGAAAGGTGATAGTGCCCGAGCACTGTGGTGGGCAGTGTACTCCTTAGAAATATCCTAAACCCTCCACCTGGCGACTCCATTGTTCCTAAACGTTAAAAGACTGCACTGGTGATCAGTAGGCCTGCTGATTATCTTGGTTTCACATCAGACTCCACTGGGAAACCAGACCCAAAACATAATGAAGACTCCACTGGGAGGCCAGTCCCTGAGACAACATTAACCACAGTAGAAATAACCAATAGGGTTAAGCCGCTTTGTGCAGGAACAACATTCTGGCTTCCAGAACCATTCATACAAGAGCTTATCCCAACCCTGACCCACCAGAAATAGTTGAAAATCCAGAGAATATACTCAGAAGAGCTCCCACACTAAGCAGACCAACTATTTCCAGTCACATTCATAGAGCTAATTCTACACCGGAAGACCTTGCAACTCTATTAGACACTTTCTTCGACCAAGACCTTTCAAACAGATTACCTAGAACTAGGTCATTCAGTGTTTCAGACCAGCCAGACACTAGGGACAGTGAAACCCCTCCTTCCACACCTCCTGACCTCCACTTCCTTCAAAACTTGGGGCTCTTTCACCCTAGATCTTCTCAACAGACTTCTGCTGGCCTTAATATCCCTATCATTCAAATACCAGCTGCTCAAACTAACCCTTTGCCTCACCAGAATATCATCATGGCAGCTTGGTATGCACCTTTAGTTCTACCCCAATCTTTGTTACCATTACCAAATGATTATCAATCAAAAATCCCGCACTTCACTGCTAAAGAATCCATAACAGCTCAACAACATGTAGATAAAATGGAGGATTCTTTTGATTACATGGAGATTGATGATGAAACAATAAAAATGAGGATCTTTGCCCAAAGCTTAGGGGGTGAAGTGAAAAAGTGGTTCAAAAATTTACCTCCTGGTAGTATTCAAGATCTCCCCGCACTATACCAGACCTTCATAAACAAATGGGAGGTTAGAGCCAACCCTCGCCAGCTCCTAGCAGAATACATGTCCCTTAAGAGGAATGTAGGAGAGAGTGTTCATGATTACACCACTAGATTCAACAACATTTACAATGCTCTCCCTCCACACATGAAACCTCCACAAGGCATGGCCCTAGCAAAATATCCGGATGGATTTGATGCTGACATGGCCTATGAGCTTAGAGATAAGGAGTACACCACCCTAGAATACATGCAGAAAGGAGCCATAACCATAGAAGCAAACCTTATGGAAAAAAGGGCAAGACTGAAAGCCGAGAAGAGGGTAACCTATAAGGATGACAACATAGCTTCCACATCCGATCCCAAATATGACAGGCTGTCCAAAAATGTGGAAGAACTGCAACAAATGATTAAGAGGATGGTTGTCCAAAACAACAACCAGAACATAAACCAGAACCAAAACATTAGAAGAAATAATGCTGCCCCCAACAGACAAAGAGAGTCAGATCAACAAATTATTCCCCCATTTCAAGAAAAAATTTTAGATGAAGATGAGGGAATCATTGAAGAGTCTGAGGGGAACACCATAAATATGTTTGAAGCAGAGGATTCAGTCCTTAACTGTGATTCAGAAGAAGAACAGCCCTCACCTTCATGTTGGAATGAGGAATGGTTAGAAACTGATGATTACAAATTAGGATTTGAAGATGCCATGCTACAGGTCAGGGAACAATATGAACTTAGGAGCAAGAAAAGTCAAGATACTTCCAAAACAAAGACTCCTGAGGTAACCATCAAGGAAAGACCTGACAAAACTTCTAAAGAAACCTCTGTAGATAATAAAACAACAGCTGTAAGTTCTGGGAAACATAAAGAGAAGGACAAACAAGACAATAAAAAACAAAGCCAACCAACCAGAAGTGCTAGCACTTCGTTTAGTACTCCTGATAGAACTGTTCATACACATGTACATAGTGGGAATCAACAAATTGATTCAGCCACCAAAACAGTGGCAAATAAAACAGAGTCAGGTGTTACTAAGACACAGTTCACTTTCAATCTAGAGAGTGAGATTGCTAAAATCAAAATCTCTGTACCATTGTCTGAGCTGGCCACTCAGGATGTATATAAAGGCCAAATTTTGAAAGCATTGAATCTAGGAGAAACAAATGATTCTGTAAATTTGAATGATGATCAACCAGCCCTACTCTTTGGTCCCAAAATTGAAGGGAAGTTTCAGGAAGGGGTAGTTCCATCTTTTTATATCAGTCTTAACATTCATGACAGGATCCTGCACAATGCAATGCATGATTTTGGAGCATCACACAACTTAATGCCTAAGGTAGTGATGGAGAGGCTAGGCTTAGAAATTACCAGACCATACAAAGACTTATATTCATTTGACTCCAGCAGAGTAAAATGCCTAGGCCTCATGAAAGACTTATGTGTGAGTTTAACCCAGATTCCTGCCAAATGTATGGTCATGGATGTTGTGGTGGCAGATGTGCCACCAAAGTATGGCATGCTATTGTCAAGATCATGGGGATCCAAACTGCAAGGAACGATGTAGATGGATGGCTCATATGCCACTATCCCTCTCTGGACTTAGGAGGGCTAGATCCTAAGGTCCCAAAGTGGTTCTATGTTGTCTCATCTTTTGGTCTCTGTCAACCTGGCCAAAACATGGGAACCCCAACAAATTCATTTTCACTCTTAGACCTGAATAAAACTTATTGATTTTTGTCATCAAATTGACTATCTTTAGGACTTTGAACAATTTCAGAGGACAAATCCCTTGAGTGTGATGGAATACCTGATTGTGAAGAGCTGCTTTCAATGCCATTGAGAATCCTCTCTGGATTATCCACAATGGTAGGTGGGTTAGGATCTGGATTGATCCTTGTATATCTTCTTCTCGAAGCCACTTTTAAGCATGAAAATTTGTAGTGGAGTCACCAAGGTAGTTTCTGCAGCCTCGAAAAATTCTGAGCTCCTGCTAACTCCAAGAGTTCAACTTCACTGTTTGCACAAAAAATTCGGGAAATATGTCTTCAGGCTCCCGGTAGATGCACCAAAATGTTATCACCAAATTGATTCTGATAGGCTGCTCATAACTCAACTTAATGTAACTCTTTCAAAACCACTTTTGATTGAAGATTAGCCTCTTCAGTTTGAGAGGGCTCTCCCAAGGTAATTTATGATTTTCAATGGAAATTTAGATGGCTAACTCTATAACTGTAACTTGTTTTTATTGATTGCAGGTTGAAAATGTAAGGACTTGCTACCATTGGGCTATGGGGTCAATATCATTAAACTCAATGAAAGTATTTCTTCTTATGGAAACTGAGGCAATGGAGGCTTCGAAGAAATGATAGTACACACACAACAAAGGAAGAAAATAACAATTTAAACTCTAAATGAAGTCAAAGCATGTTACCATGAGTTCTAATTAATTAGACATCAAAATAACTGTAGGTATTAAACATGAAAAATATAGAACATATAACACATTGAACACCTCCAAATCTCAGGTAAAGAAGCAAATATCACTGTATATTACTAAAACTGAAAAACTATTACAGAATAGCAGTTTGGTATAATATTCTCCAACCATTTGATATTTGATTTTCTTTCTATAAATAGACTTTCTTTACATTACATAGGATTTTGGATCATCAAACCTTCAAATTGACCGTTAATCATAACTGACACATCTATAAAAAAACACTTATCCATTAAGAATTAATCTCCTAATAGGAATCTGGTTATTTTTATTACAAATACTAACTGAAAGAGTGCATAATTACATCAAAGTAGTTAGGTTGCTTGAATGGCACTATCCATCATCAAAATAATAAATGCTCTCTCTGAAACACAAAACAATCGACCCTTTTTTCCTGTGATGTGTTGTTGCTAATGTGCTGATGTAGTGGGGCAGTTTAGGACAAGGTCCTCAATTCGCTGATATACTGACAGATGAGCTGAGAGTTAGCAAATATTTTGTATGGACAGGGTGTTGAACACTTTTGCTTCTCGACATTGACCTTTCTGTTATTTTCACCCGAAATCCTTTTGCCATGTTAAAACTCTTTTTGTGAATAAAATAGTGTGAAAACCAATATACATAGACTTGAAAACTTTTGAACTTTATTTATGAAATGGCATCGCATCCGTGCAATTCGAAACCTTTAAATTTTAGTTATAAAGAGTACAACCAACAATGCAATGTGAAAGGGAGATGACGTGGAGAGTAGGTGACGTGGAGGGTAAGTGGGACTAGACTGCAGCATATATTGCAACTCTTAGCCTTTTGTTATAAGTGCGAAGGATATAAATTTTAAAAAATGTGAAGTGAGACGCGCGGGGGAGGGGATGAGTGATGTGGCATGGAAGAAGTGGGACCAGATTGCAGTGCAGATCATAGCTTTTAGCTTTTAGTTATAAGCTATAGGGGTTAACTTTTATAATTTGCGATGTGCGGGGAAGAGGGAACCACTGGCATATGGAAAATTTTTATGAATTGGTGGAAGGTTAAAAGTGGTAAGTGTTATGGATTTTATATGATATCATGATATATCAAATTATTTCAATAGCTGTGAAGTTGGGGTAGAACTGCTGAGGTGGGGCCGACCTATCACATCGAAAATTTAAATAAATAGACTACATGTGCTCGCAAGGTAAGTTAAATTATATGTGATGCGATATCGCAAATCAACCATCACATTGTTTATAGTTTAGTTCCTGATGCGAAACATATAAGATCTACGAAATGCGACGAGGGCCCCATTTTAATCATGATTGGGGAATGAAAAGAAATGAAATGGTAAAGGTGAAAGTGTAAAGAGGAAAGGTAGAAAAAGGTAAGTTAAATGATTTTTAATGAAAAATGAAATGAAAAGGGAAGTGTGGTGGGTAAAATGGGTCTCATTTCATCATAGTTTGTAGGATTATATGAATGGGGAAGGATTCCAAAAAGGGAAAAACATCATACAGTGATAACACATAGAATGCCAAAAAATAATCTACAACCCTTCCATCAAGTCCAGGGCTCTTGTCCCTTTGAAATCTGTGTAGAGCGGATTTCAATTCCTCCAACGAGACCTCCTCCATAATACTACTACTTTCCTCGTCATCAACCTACGAGGGAAAGATTGACTCATTTGAATAACCTCAATAATAGATGATTCTTGTGGGGCACGTAATTGATTTTAAAAAAATGTTTCCCTCGTTTAGCCAAACATTCGAAAGGCGAATGATCCATGCCCTGGTCATCCTTCAAACGCCAAATGGTATTCAAAATTTTCCTTCCTTTATCATAAGCATGGAAGAATTTTGAGTTTTTTCCCCACTTTTCAACCATATAACATGAATTTTTAAGCGCCATTCCTCCTCTTTAGCTATCAACAAAGAGATTTTATAGCTTTCAAGAGATTTGTGCTTGTCCAAATATTATGGAGAGAAAAAGCGTTCACCTTCCTAGTTAGAGAATGGCTCCAGTTCCTTTTCAATTTTAGCCAATCCTCTAACTTCCATCATCTTATTTTTCTTGGCCCATTCCTTTACCCGACATTTTTATCTTTTCGGGTTTGATCCAAAATAGACCGCAACAAATGATTCCACCAAGGGAGAGAAGGGAATCCAAGATTATTTAATTAGAGCAAGAAATTCCTCCTCTGTTAGCCACACAAAAATAAACTTGAATGGGCTAGCCATTTTTTGAGGAAAACCGCTAATATCCAAAAAAATAGGAGAATGATTTGAAAGGCCACCATCACCCACCCATTGCTTAACCATAGGAAATGATTCCAAAAGATCTTCCACAATCAGGAATCTTTCAAGCCTTATCCCAATCCATTCCTCCCTAGCACGATGATTCTGCCAGGTCAGAGATAACTTTGGAGGAACCATATCAACCAAAAAATTCTAGACAAGCTGACTATAGAAGAACTCAAAAAGAGGATCAGGACAGGTGTGAGGACCTTCAGTCGGTCCCATAGAGAATTTGAGGTCACCACCCATAATGACCTTGTTAGATCGAACAAAGGATTTGGAAAGAAAATCCTCCCAAAAAATAGAATGGTTTTCTGAGGGGCCATAAATGTTAATGAGGTAATAGGAAGACTCAAGACCAAAAAAGAAAGCTCCATATCCATAGAAAATCAAAACCCCATAGACTGGAAACATAGACCAAATGTGATAACCATTTTCATTGAGGGATGACAGATAGGGCTGGGCATGCTATAAGGGATCGAGGGATGGATTGCTACTTGCCAACACTGAGATCACACATAGATTTCTCTTGAGAAAAAAACAATAAATATTTAAGCCCCCTGCCTCTCTTATCCCCAACTGAAATGGAAATATAACCCAAAATCCATGAGAAAAGACCCCTCCGGGGAGTGATGATCTAGATGGATATTGGTGGGCACCCACCCATTCCACCTAGTAAGTTTCATCAATTTTCTTATTTACTATTTTTACCATTTTTTTGGGTTCTAAGCTTCGAGACCTGTTTTGAGGCCCCATACGACATTTTTTTGTTCATGATTCCTTTAAATATTTCATAGAAATCGAGTCATAAGTTGTAGTCCTTGTAGATATATTTCCAACGAGGTATCATACGCGTCAAACAAAGATAATATGACCAAGTTACGACCCCGAGAAGTTGGCTACCCAAGTAACCCCAATGGGGCCCATAAACTCTTGGTGTTACATCTCCTCGGGTTAGGGTTTTGCTTTTTTAGGGTTTTCTATTATTTTTCAGTAATAAAAAGTCCCTTGAGCCTCATTGTAACACAATTCAAAGGCATGTAGTCACCACATCTCTTCTCAGAGATAAGCTACCATCGCTCGAGCTAGTTTATTTGTTATTACGTCTGTAAGCATTTTTCATTATTTCATATTAATGGAATGAAGTGTTATTCCTGCTGCATCTCTGTGTTTATGTTTATTTCTTTATTTTATTGCGTTCTTGCATAAATCCAGATCAATGGTATCATAGCGATCCGCTCTTTCTCGATCTTTCTTTGTATGTCCCGAATGAGGTCGGAGTATAAGGAGTTAGGGCTCGATCTGGTTGAACCTTTGCAAGATCAGCCTCACAAACCCCAACGACCTCACATGTCAGAAGAAAATAAAGACAAGGGAGCAGGAGATCTTATCAAAATATTGCTTGAGGAGGCCCTAAAGAAACAAAGGAATGTGATGATGGATAAATTTTCCCAGATCCTTCAACGACTGCCCACCGATGACATCTGCATCCAACGACCACTCTGGAGGCACCACTCCTTTCAAGGTACAAGTCAACTTCAACATTCATGTATTTGAAGGCCAGATATATGCAGACACCGTAGATAGATGGTTGATTTTTCTAGAAGGGTATTTCTTGGTCCATGATTTCTCCAACCGAGAAAATATTACTTTTTCACTCCTCAAAGCAACCCCCTTGTCAAATTTTGGTGGGAAACCTACTGTGAGAAAAAGGACGAGCGGGAACCCTATTTTATCTCGCTGCACCCAATTGGAATTTTGAGATGGAATCAAGGAAAAATACTACTCTGTGGGGAGCTATGAGGACAAGTACATCCAATGGACCACACTGCGGAAATAAAGGGATCAGGATGTGCATGAGATGATGAATTTGTTCCATACCCAGCACACAAAGTTGGGTATTAAATATTTAGAGAAACATTTGGTGCTCAAGTACCAAAACCGTTTGCATAGATACATTTAGGAGGAAATGGAGTTCCTCAACATTACCTCGCTTGGCACGACATATCGCTATGCTCCCAATATCGAGTAGAAAGTTAAGCAAAAGAAGTGAGACTTTGGATCTGTGAATCTGAAGCTAGGGAAAGGTGCCCCCAAACTGTAGAACAAGGGGAAAAGCCAAAGCATGGCAACTCAGAACAACACCACAAAGCCAAAGGACATGAGGAAGTGGTGTGAATTTCATAACAAATCCACTCACAACACAAGCGAGCGTTGGACTAAACAGTCGCTGGTGGATGAACTGAAGGCATCCAAATTAGATGCATGTTATGATTCTTAGTCAGAACCAGACAAGGGGAATGAAAAAGGAAAGCAAATAATTGGTGCGGAACCCAGTTCCACCGTTGCCACCACTAAGATCCAGAAGGAGGAACCCGAAGATCTAGAGGAGGGGGAACACCTCTTCCATTCCCAAATGTGGGTGAAGGGTTCTCCACTGCAATTCCTTATCAATAGCGGAAGCCAAAATAACCTCCTTTCAGCAGAGGTAGTGAAGAAAATCGTCCTACCAGCCACATCACACCCGCAACCATATACCATCGGGTGGATCTACCAAGGAAGAGATCTCCGCGTTCACCAACGGTGTTACCTTCCGTACAACATCAAGCCCTTCACATATGTGGTACTGTGTGATGTTGCTCCTTTTGATGTGTCTGATGTATTATTAAACCAAACATACTTGTGGAAGAGACATACTGTGTATGAGTTTAGGTCTCGTTCTGTTATTATTACCAGAGGTAGTACCGCCTTCCGCCATCTCTTTGAGTACTGCAAAGTAATGCAGTAAGATTATTTCCCAAACCAGGAAATTTGTTTTCAATACGATTCGCTCACAGGGAAAGAAGAATATTGTGGTCGCAACCTCCAAACAAGGCTCCCTTGTGTGACAACAACATATGGATAAAGACATGGAGGAATACAAGGACATTTTCTCCTCACCCATAAAGGTTCCACTACACTGTCAGGTCAAGCACTCCATTCATTTGACCCCAGGTGCACTGCTGCTTGATGTTGCCATACCTCATGAGACCACATAGATATAATCCACACACATACTATCTGAGGGTGATAAAGCAACCATATTTATTGAATGCATCCAGCACACCCTCCAACAGGTCCATGACATCTTGGATAAATCCAATGCCAAGCACAAGCAGCGACATGATCAACATCGGGAGCCACACAAGTTCCATGTGGGCGAAAATTTTTGGTTACATTTGTAGAAGGAACGCCTCTCTGGACACCACCGCAAGCTATGCCCACTTCGATATGGTCCATACAAGATCACCAAGGCTGCAAGAGACAATTATTTTGAGCTTAACATTCAACTATTTCTTGGCCTACACCCAGTGTTCAACATGGATCGTCTTCGGCCATACTTTCCACCATTACTAGACACATACGAAATTGTAGAACAACTCACCCCGAAAGATTTAAATCCAGACTGCATGGAACATACTGAAACTGATCGAATCATGGACACACAACTTAAAAGCACTCACCAATAGAAGATCCAATTGTATAAGGTTGTCAAAGCAGGCCGACTCCTTTACTAGGGACAGTGGTTCACCAGGGACCTGGTTCAATAGAAATTTCCCCACCTCATGGTGGCTCCACACAATGGGGACCATTGCTTCCTAATGGGGGAGGAATGATCCAGGTGGGTATTGGTGGCTACCCGCCTATTCCACCTAGTCACTTTCATCAGTTTTCTTATTTACTATTTTTAGCAGTTTTTTGGGTTCTGGAATTCTGGAACTGTTTTGAGGCCCCAAACGACGTTTTTTGGGCATAATGCCTCTAGAGATTTCATATAAATCGTGTCAAGAGATGTAGTTCTCAGAGGGATATTTCCAACGAGGTATTATACACGTTGTTGGCTTTATGGGTCCTGACCCAGGTTCACACGTTAAGGTTTTCTAACAAACCCCTATACTACTGGCCCTTTCGGCAGTGACCTGCTTGTGCAGGTAAAAGTCTCACTCGAAGCAGTATGGGAGGGTGCTGGAACCAGGTTTCTGCACCCAGAAAGAGAGCAGGTAAGCCAAGCCACACACAGTGCACAGATCTATGGAACAGGGCTAGTTTGCAGGCTTAAATAGATAACCGGTGTACACAGTATTATATATCTAGATCTTAGGTCCACATCCACATACGTTAGACCAGCAAAGATATAAATTACAATACGCGCAACAGACCAAATATATATTATAAATAAACACATCAGATAACACAAATCATTCGTACCTTATCACAGATTTAACATAAAGATCCAATTCATATAACAGATAGATCCAGAACCAAGTACCAGCAATACTTCTTATATATTATCAGTAGATTCTTACATAACCCCAATCCCACTTGCGCACACAACCAGCAGGGTTCGCACACAGCAGGACAAAGGATCTCCGTGCACACAGCCAGCAAGAGTCTGACCCAATTACCCAAAACCCAGAACTAACAATTTGCACTTAACATTCACTTCTATTCATCTTCTACCTATCGACTCAAAAAGACTTACTATTTATATCAATTTAGCCTAGACTTACCATGATCCGCAAACCGTGGTTTGCGGACTCCTAGTTTTACCTATTTACCCACTTACAACGTATTGGGGCTTGTATCTTCCCTATCACCCCTGCGCTAGACTAAATATAATCAAAATAATACAAAATTGGACTAGGTTTCATCAGTGTGGGAGACCCTGCTCCAAAAGTCCCCCAACACAATCTTGTGACTCGTCCCGAGTCACTGCAATGGTAGAGCCTCCACCTGTGCGTGCAAGTCATTAACATATGCAATTAGGGGGGGAATGATTTCAATACTTTTGCGGGTAGCGCCTTGGGTGAGTGCCACAAGCTTCTGCGACATTGGTCCTTCCGTAGCTGATGTGATATTTTCCCGTAGTTGTTGGAGGTGAGTTACTGCTACCTCCGCATCCTGTGAAAGACGGAAGGCCGAAGAAACCCAGGGTTTAAACTGTTGACTGATGTTGTCTCTTTGTCGGTGAAGTTCTTTGATTTCTTCTTGGAGTATGGTATTGAATCTAATGCTTACCAATCTTTGCGTTGGCACCAATGTGGGTAGTGTAGCTTCGATGCAGGCTACTGCATCTTCCTTCTATTTCAAGTCCTGGTTGAGTTGCTAAAGTTTTGGAGCATGCTGTACCATGGTCCAGAGCTGCGTGGTAGACTCGATCAAGTGAGTTGCTTGGACGATCTATGCCGTAATGGTATTCATAGCATTGGTGACAAGGGTGGTGCGTTGCTCGCGGACCTCTGGGGTTGTGTCGTGTTGTAACTGATTCTGCAATATGGTAATTTTTTGTGCCAACACTGTTTTCAGGTCCCTTAATTCTGTTTTGGCTGTCTTGAATACCGCTACTAGGCCTGCCACCTTATCCTGTGCTGACGTCGTAGGGAGGATTTCCTCTGGTAGCTCTGCACAGAGTTGGTGAATCACTGTTGCGAGTTCCGTTTGCCATGGGATGGCGAGAGTGAGGGTAATGTGCTGTTGTTCCATTGTCCCTCAAGGAGGCTGAGTCGCTGGTCTGTATGCTGGTCTCGATGATGTATTTCTTGTGAGACCATGGTGTGAAATCTATGGAGGGCTTCACGGGGGAGCACGGCCAGGTCCAACTGTATGCTTGTGACGACATGGAATTGGATACCTAAAAAGGCATTGTGAGGTCCAGAGCAAACCCAGTCTTCTACTAGCACGAGAGAGGAATTGGTAGCGGGAGTATCTTCCTAAGTTAGGCTGTCATGAATTGCAGTGGTGCAAAGCTATAGATCTCGAATGTTGGTCTGAATAGTGGTGAGCGTGACTTGCTGTTGGTGCCCTATTGTGGACCAGTTTCCCCCAGTGGTTAGGGTGATGGTGCCTGTAATTTGCACGAGGTCACTACTAGTGAGAGTGAGCGCGGTGTCATGATCCTTGTGCAGAGCACGTGGCTTCTTGCGGGTCCCTGTTTCATCTGCTCTCAGCTGCTTTGCGCCATGGCTATCAAGAGTATTACCTTCATCCGGAATGAGCGCAAGTTGTGACCTCATTACGGCTTCAGTTTCAAAAATCTCTAGTAGCTGCGTAGTGCCTTATGCGAATGTTGGGGGGCTGGTCGGTGGGATCTCCTAGGTGAGTGGTTCTGCGTCTGGCGTGGTGGCCCCCTTGGTGCGTTGCAATCCAGGAATCCAACACTCCAGTACTTTGTCAATTACTTCATCCTTGGGTGGTATTTCCATAGTTGCTGTAGGTTTATTGATTGGTATACAACGGACACTTACTGGCAGGAGGTGGGGAGCAAGGTGGAATAGTACGATTACGATAGTATAAAGGAGTATGCAATATACAGAATAGGTTGGCCATTTATATACATGATATAGACCAAAAGTGCTACTGGCCTGTTCATGCGGACAACTCTTGTGGGTAACTAACGGTAATGGCGTTCCTTCTTTGGGCGTGCCATCAGATGAACGATAAAAAATCTTTCTATTAGGGGAATTTTGAGGTCTAAAATGGGCCTCTTAAGGAAAATGTATAATCAAAATTCACTTTATGAGAACCAATCACATTTTAGGGGATGACATCATCCCTAATGGTTGAGGTAGCATTGCTTGAGTTAAAGGTACTTACTTGTCATATTCTCAATGGTGGATAAAAACTCATGGTTAGCCATGGTAGTGCTCTAAGTATTTTTAAAGTCAAAGTAAAGTACTCATAATAAATGTCATTTCACACCTTTTGAATAAAAAAATATTATTGTCATTTCATATTTCTTGAAAGAAACAATGCATATCCTTATACATTTATTATATTATATTATATTTTTTATATAATATATTAATTACATGTTATTATACAATTTAAATGATGTAGATTTTAATTAATAGCATATAATATAAGTAAGAATTTATAAATTTATATTTATATTTTATTTTAAGTTATTTAAGTACAAAGGAAAAATGCATTAGTTGTTCAATGATCAACCATGGTAGTGCTCTAAGTATTTTTAAAGTCAAAGTAAAGTACTCATAATAAATGTCATTTCACACTTTTTGAATAAAAAAATATTATTGTCATTTCATATTTCTTGAAGGAAACAATGCATATCCTTATACATTTATTATATTATATTATATTTTTTTATATAATATATTAATTACATGTTATTATACAATTTAAATGATGTAGATTTTAATTAATAACATATAATATAAATAAGAATTTATAAATTTATATTTATATTTTATTTTAAGTTATTTAAGTACAAAGGACAAATGCATTAGTTGTTCAATGATCATGAATTTTTCTTGAAAAGTTCATTCTTATTTATAGTCACATCAATACAATTTCTTTATTAATTTTATTTTGGTACAACTTTTGAATTGAATTTAACTATGGTTACATGGATTGTGGTGCAAAAAGTGAATTGAAAATTCAAAAATATTATTTTATCGGTTTAGCTATTATTTTATTATTTCCTTAGGAGGCCCATTTTAGACCTCAAAATTCCCCTAATGCATAATCTCTTCATTAATGGCCATTTGGTTATGCCTAATAATGGTACATTTTCTTTGTTATCAGAGTCCCTTGTTCCAATAGCTACTTTTCGTACCTTCTGTGTAGTGGTCGTGTCTACCATGTTCTGCCCCTGCCCCCCCAACACAATCTTGTTTCATAGGGGTTGTTGAACTAGGGAGGGATGACTTATGGAAGTCTAGCTTAGATTTTTCCAAAGGAAGCCGTGTAGCTTGGTCGTTCGTGATACATACTGCCAAACCAGTTTTCGGACATACTGGGTGTACCCAATGGTCACACTAATATGTTCCTTCAGTCGGATAGTAGGATTGTTTTTGACCTCCGCCTGAGTTGTGGTGGGGTATGTTTCTAAGTCCCCGTTGTGCAGCCCCACTGGCCTTACAAATTCCTTCTTCGGTATATCACTGTAAGGGCTTTGCTGAAGTCCCTTTTCTACGTACCCTGCGGTCCTGACTTCATGGGGGCCGTCAAACTCCAAGGAGGTCTTGTCTTGTTCATCCATTGGTGTTTCAAATCGCAGGATCATCATATCCTGACACTTTTCCCATTCGCAGAAATTTTCCTTATGTAGCTCCCCCCATTGTGCTGGTGCATCGCGTAGTGCCTGTTCAAGGGCTTCCAACCGGTGCTTTCGTAGAACCTCTCCTTCGAAGGCTTGTAAAAAATATTGAAGGGAACCAAGCCCTTGGAACTAGGGTAGAATTCCTACTTCAGATGATATGCTTCGGAGGTCATTTGTCATACAATGCAATGTAGGTGTGTCCTGTAAGTGTGGTGACCCGAATTCCGACCCCCTACTGGAGTCCCCTTCCCACTAGATTATACCAGTCGATCCATCCTTCGTAGTTAGCTGTTATGGATGCACTTTGTCTGTATGTCGTGCTTCGTCCATCGGGTCTAGTGGGATTGTTACCTGTGTTACCCTTTTTTCAAATGTCATACTGCGATCCTTCAGATTAATGATACCACCTACAGTCATGGCCCAGTCTAGGCATAGGAGTGTTGGGTAGGGATCCATATCTCCCACGATGTGGATAAATTCAAAATCAGCTCGTACCTTGATTCCAACGATGTTTATAATAACCTGTGGCTATTTCCCCAAAGGTGTTATCATCTGCTGATTAGCCATGCGCAATTGGGTGGTGGTCTGCTCGAGTGGAGGTTCGCCCATTTACTGCCAAGTCTGCTTAGGAATTATGTTCGCCTTAGATCCTAAGTCAATAATGAATTGATCCATCTTAAAATCCCCAATTTGCACAATCAATCACATCTCCCGACCTGTGCATTTTTGTTTATGCAATTTTTGTACCTGTGCAGCTCGGTAGGCCTGGCCATCGCACCCCTTGAGTAGAGTTTGAATATTCTCCATGGTATGTTGGTGGTGGAGCAGCTGCATACATATTTGTAGGAATGGTTTGATCTGTTACCCTCGTTCCTTATTAGGTGCGAGTAATGGGCCACAATAGTCCTCCCTTCCAGGCACAAAGCTGATTTCTTACGGGGGCTACGACCTTACTTGCGTTGTTGGGCCAGTGGTTTCTCGCGTCCGTGCCTTACTAGGGGACCCTGTCTCTCGCGGCTCTACCTTTACCCGCTGCACATTCTGTGTGGTAGTCTGTTGTTTTTCTTGAAACTTGGCTATTATAACCGTGCAATCTTTGATCGAGTGATCCAATTGTCTACAGTATCGGTAGGTCTGTCTAGTTGGATTGACACAGTCTCTTGAAAAATGACCGATTTCCCCACAGTTGTAACAGATGAGTTGGCCCCGCCCTTGACCAGCGCTTCCTCCTCGGCCTCCTCCCCTACCTAGACCTGGGGATCCATTTAATCCTTAGGGGGATCTGAGTGACGTTAGGTCAGACTGGACTTGGAATAGGCTCCCTCACTCCGTCAGCAGCTCATATGTGTGGCAATTTTGTTCATCATGGCCAACCAATCTGCAGAACCGACACCACTGCTGCGCTCCACTTGACCCCGTAGCCTCCCTAGGTCGTAAGGGACTAGACACTCCAGTCGGAGTATATGCAGTCAGTAGTGGGTAGTTATCCTTGATATGACCATTTACTCGGCACCGAATGCACCATCTGTCCGGGCTGACCGCCGGTCCGCGTTCCCTGCGCAGGTTCTGAATCTCGAGATGCATTGCTTCTAGCTGACCTTGAATCTGGTGTACTCCCAACTGAGTGTCATCTCTCGGGCCAACTTCAAGTTTCATAGCCACCTCCAATGCCTTTTCTTGTGTTTCGATAGATTGCAGCCCCATAGGTATCCGTAGGTGAGGTAGCAGCATAGCGATGAACCATTCTGTGTGTTGTCTATCATCATACTGGAATCCACCTGTTGGGGTCCTATGATTTGGCTGATTGACAAACCAAATGACAAGGAAAAATTTAAACCAAGCTTTAGAGCTCTAGGATCTAGCCCTCCTAGTCTCATAGAGGGATCTCTCAATTTTTTGCAAAGATATGACTTGTTTGCTTGTAAAAGGTTGATTTTAGGCTAGTTTTTGAGCATAAGTTTGTTTGTTTGGGTTTGGTTGGTTGGAAATGAATGATCTAGGAAACATATATAGAAAGGGGAAATATCAGAACCATTGGGCAATGGAGTCAAGAAGAAGTTATAACAAGCTCAATCAATGGATATGGGATATCAAAGGGCAAATCTAACTTGGCTAGTGGATCTTGGATGAAATGAAATGGACATTAAGGATTTTAGAAGGAGAAGTAGAAGTAGGGGCAATTAAGAATCCTTAGTTATATCTGCCTCTCAACAAAGGGACTTAAAACATCATCTGAACATGAAGAGGCATTTGATAGACAGGGCTAACCATAAATTCTACAAACCACACCTCATCAAATAACAATTTCAAGACAAACTTTTAAAATGAAATCAAGGAGTCGAGGAACGCTCTATTTTATCCAAAGATTTCACCTTCAAGGATAAGAAAACATTAAAGATTCACAAATAACTGCATTCATAGAAGAGGGAACGCCTAAACATCTAAGACTACAATTATAAAGACCTTCAAAACAATTATCTCAGCAAGAACAAAGGGCATGATCAAAACATACCTCTTTGGCAGACTGTAAACAATGGTACTTTAAAGGGAGACTTCAGAAACAGTTTTCAAGTGGCACCAAGCAAGAAGGGAAAACCATAAATCATTCTTGAAACCAACTGTTTGAACTATTTCTGAAATAAACAAGCTTAAGGGTTGAAAAGCAGTCAAACTACTCAATAAAACCTTCAGTAGATGAAAACATAAAGACAATGAAGAGCAAACAGGTCGAAGGTGCTTCTAGGAGACATTTCTTAGCCTAAAATTTTTACTCTACTGTAAGTATAGAATGATGGAAAAATATGGAAAACAGGAAATAACACTTATTAGATTAGAATACATCACCAACATCCATGCTCAGGAATCCAATGATAGAGCCTTCTCATTAACAAAACATGTCAAAACATCATCAATCTTCCAAAACTTCAATTTCTTCTTAATCTTTAGCCAGACTATGTACAAATTCAAAGAGTTCGAATGCCAGCAACCCACCCCTAACAAAGAGCTCCTCATAGAGTATTTATAGGAGAATGAGGAGGTGGAACTATTTTTAGGGTTCAAAATGTTATTAATTTACAGAGTAAATGCATTCCTAGCCTTGAAAACTATGCAATGCTTAAGGTAGGAATGACTTTCACTACTTCTCTGTTTAATAACTCTGTCTTTACTTCTTGAGGATAAAGTAGGTGAAAAGAATGGGTTTTAAGGCTTTCCCATGTCTTAAAATAACTGCTCTGACAGTCGAAAGATGTTTTGACAGTGTGATAACTGTCAAAGTGGCTTTGTAGGTGAAAAGCAAGCTATAGGTGGCTTCAAATATTTTGCTGAATTAACTACTCTGTCTTGATGTGCTCAGGGTTCCCTGCCTTGTTGATCTATCCTAGCCGATTGATTTAACTTTAATTACTTGTCTTTACGCGGCTTTATCCATTTAACTGTGTTAAGGCTTGATCTCTCTTTTTTCCTTCATAATCCTTCACGCTGTCTTTATCTCTGATCTACAAGTTAAGCCTTTGATTTTCTTACTGTATGCTTAACCTTTATCTCTTGATCTCTAATCTCTGATCTTCACCGTTTGCTGAATTGTATAGGTATTTGGCGCACTTGGGGATTTCGTTAATTATCCAATGTTCATGAGGCATTGGTTTAAACATTGAATTAAAACCCCAAATCTCACATTTCTTTATTGTTCTGGCCTCTGGATCGTCATCCTCGTCCCTTTGCCATTGGAATTTGGATGTGAGATGGCCTTGTATATTTGACCTCCACTAAACCTGCACAACAAAGAAATAATTAAATAAAACCTGCGCTTTGGGCTGAGAACTGCTAACAAAGGCTTGGAAATGGTGGAGGAGTAGTGTGGAAGAAGGTGGATGCAGCAGAGAGGATTCCATGGAGGAAACCATGAAAAAAAGGGTTTAAAATTGGTTTATGGCACGAGAGTAGAAAGGCAGTTTTGCAAAAAATCGTAAGTGGTTTTTGCGCAAAGATTAGGCGGTAAGTGGTTTTCCGTAAATCGAACGCGATATGTGTCAACGCTCGACACGTATTCCCCTTAAAACTGCCTATTTCATGTGGAAGATGCATGTTGAGGAGTTTTGGGCAGATCGAGCGCGAAAATGATTTGGGGCCGTTCGATCTGGGCAATCCAGATCGATGGTCATGGTTGCGTGCGATGGTTGAAAAGCTGCACGAGAGAAGAACGGTGGGGCTTGACGGTGATGTCAGCAAAATCGTCGAGTAGCAGATGGGTTTATATGCAGGGTTAAACGGTTTAAAGAAATGGGGGGCATTGGATTGGGGAAATGGACGGTTGAGATTGACTGCGGGGGGACTGGGGGTACGGAAGGATCTCGTCAGTGGGGTGCCTCCGCAGTGAATGGGGAGATACTGGCCGTCGGATCGGGAGAAGATCAACGGTGGAGTTTAACTGCGGGGGGACTGGGGAGTACGTGCATCTTTGTTCGGGTGCCCCCGCAGTGAGCCTGAGCCGTTGATCTGGGAGGAATGGATAGTTAGGATTGACTTCGACGGATCGACGATCGGAGGAGAAGAGGGTCCGGGAATAAAGGAATTTGGAATTTGCAATGGCCGATGGCCGATGGGAAAATGAAGTGCGATGGATGGAGGGCCATCCGATCAAGATTGAGATCGACGGTGGAGATGTGATCGGAGCTTCGCATATCGGTGGTCCAGGCAGGAGGGATTTTAGATTTACGATGTGTCGATGCGATGGAGGGTAATGCAGATCGTTAGATATTGGGGGAATAGACGGCCCAGATCCGATCGAGATTTTGCATCGGCGACAAACATTTTTAAAGGAAAAAAGGTCACAGGGACAACGAAAATTCGAAATGCCGATGGGCCGATGCGCTTGGTCACAGAGCGCGGTTTTATGGCGGAGAAAGGGAAAGGGGCTTAAGCCAAGAGGGCTTAAGGCCTTATTGTTATGAATAGTCGGAAAAGGCCTAAATAAGTGGGGTTTTTAGGCTTTTTAGAGTTCCGATAGGAAAAAAAAGGAATTAAAAACCATATGAAGGGGTTTTTAATGTTTTTAAATGGGTTTTTGGGAAAAAATGGAGGTTTAATAAAGGAAAAATGAGCTTTATAGAGGGAAAAAGACTGATGGAATGATAGGGGTGGGAAGATAAAATGAGGGAATGAAATAGGGATGTAATGTTGGAAATAACCTGAAAAATAGTTTTCTTTGGATCAGTAGGATGACTTGAACAGATTTGGATGAAGATTTTGGTGAACTGATAGACTTAGGATAATGAAGGCAGTGAGATTTCTAGAACTCATAATGCTTCTTTGAAATATTATTTCTAGAAATCTGGGATTGTCAACTTAGTCATATTTGGATATGATCAAAATTGTGGATGACTAACAGTGGCTCCACTTGGGGAGGACAACTATATTTTTAGGTGTCCAAAACCTCTAGTTTATTAATCTCTAGATTTCAGCAGACCAGTGCCTCATCCATTGGGCAGAATCTCTTTTCTTTCTTGTTGATGTTTTTGCTAGATTTTAACAATTTCAATCACCTGCAACATGTAAAGCTCTTTTAAAACAACATCTTTACCTATCCAATCTTACTTTGTCCTAGCATTTTTTCTTCCTTTGAGTACATTTGAACTAGAAAACTCTTTGACATTTTATTTTTTGAAAACAAAAATACACTAACTATCCTATCCTTATTTCTTCCAAGAGTCCAGATTAAACTATTGAACTCTTTTTATTCCCTACCTGTACTAACTAATTTCCAAGATTAAACTGTTTGGCAATCTTGATTCTCTAGCCATTTGACATGAAAATTTAAAGCATGGTTCAAATCAAGATTAGACAATCTGATCAACCATGGTTGTGGCATTTGGAACAAGCTACACACAAACATTATTTGCATAAAGTAAATTCAGAAAGATAAGGCTATGATTTGTCATTAGTAATGCATCCTTATCTATCTCTTTGGTTCTGTTTTGGGAATGTGGAACCAACATATTTATATTCTCCTAATTTATCCTCTCTGATAAGCTAAGTCTAAAATCATCTTGATAATCATTGCTTCTACTAACTTATCAACATAAATTAAAAGTATGTTCAGCCATGATTAGGCTAGATGACTGAACAATATATCATTTTTAATCAGTAGTGGCACTTAGACTTGCTCACTTTCGGAAATTCTCTTTTTTGGGTATGGGGCTGTACCTTTTTTGAATCTACCCTCTTTTTCTCTTTTTTCTAGTGTTTTTTGTATTTTCCATATTTCTTTCAAAACAATTAAAAAACTAACTAAATGCTCAAAGGGTGAGCTTATTTGTGCCTATCTATCCTAATCTAACTTATGCAATATATACATTCATTTGGTAAACTCCCTTTTCCAATATAACCAGTCAAGCAGATGATTCCATGAGTGATATTGTTTCAGCTCTTTGAGTATGCAGAAGAAATCAAAAGGCCAGTCCCATCTCACTTGTTTTTGAATAGTAGTGCTTAAATTTTTTCTTACAGTTTGCAACAAACTGCTCTTGCCATAACATACTCTTTTTTTAGATGTCTCTAATAAATCAGCAAAGGGATCTTGAAACAATACCTGAATGTGAGGATTTGGAAAATTAGCTTGATCCAGGAATGCTTCTTCCTCTACTTGGCTAAGCTTGGGACTCCTTTGGGAAAGAAACCCATTCTCTTCTTCATGATCATCTGCACTGTCAAACTCATCATATATTGCCATGTTGTCCTCTTGCAAACCTGATTGAAAAGAGCTATAGCTGTTCTCTTTCTCTTGTGAAGGCTGGACATATGGCTGAATGTGTTCTTTGTTATGAAAATCAATACCCAAAGATTGTTGAACTATGATTGTATTAAGGTTGTCTTTGATGAACTGAAAGGAAGTGCAACAAAGAGGTAAATATCCATCCCTTTCTCCCAAAATTTCTTCACTTTCTTCTTCACTGTCATGGCTGAGTGGTATTTGCCGATCACTATACTTGAGCTGTGGAGAATGACTGTCTTTGTCCCACAAACTAATCACTGATTATTCGGTAGTGTTGGATTGAGTTTGGATAACATAATAATTATCATATTGATCATATTTGGGCAGCTTATTCATAGGAGGAATGTCATCCATTATGCATATTTGATCAGCAGATTGTTCCATCATATGAAAAGGAGAGTGTTCATGGCCAATAAATTCTCTTTTAGCAATCTGAAATGACTCAAAGCACAAGGGTAGGGACTCAAGAGGTGTTGGCTCATCTTTCATTTCTGGTTTTATAATCCAAATAGCCATACCAAGATGATTTGAGGGGAGAACTTTTGGATTTGAAAAAGGGTTTGTATTATCCATTTCCTCCCTTACTGATTCTTTAGAGAATTATACCTTGTTTCTATTTTCAATTTGCTTGTAATAATCTCTAAATAGTGAAGCACAAGATGTAGGAAGACATATAGTACTTACTTGACAACTTTTCGCATCTTCTTCTTTGCCACCTTGGTCAGCCAGTATGTTTTGATAGCCACTTTTGCATTGAAATGACTGATTTGGTTCCTCCCTTATTTCTTCTAACCTTTTCTCTCTTTCCAGTATGTTGAATTCCACAGTAATTTTCACATTATGCATTTCTTCCAGGTTTGAAGGGTCTTTTTCTCTTATCTGGAATTCCATCTCTAGGTCAAAAGTACTTGAGTAGTGCAAGAGAGCCCACCCCAAAGGTGGATTTATCTTAGCAGGTATTGCATTGTATACCTTATTGAACCTAGCTGAAAAGTTTTGTACTGTCTCCCCTGGTTGTCTTTTTAAATTCTTGTATTCCTCTATGATGAGAACTTCATTTCCTATGATTGTCCACCTATCTAAGAAGACTTGAGTAAATTGATGAAAATTGATAATGCTTGCAGCTGGAAGGTCCTTAAACCAGCTCCTAATTTTTCCTTGTAATGATAAGGCAAACATTATAATATGCACATCATCTTCTTCTATTTCATAGAGGTCAAGTAAATTCTCAAGGTTTTGAATGTGTTCTTTAGCAGTAACTTTTGAGCTTTCTCCATTAAATCTGGGTAGTTTATTTGCCAGATTTGCAAGGAGGGCTTGGAAGATAGGAGGAAAAATCAGAGGCTTGTATATTTATAGGACCTTTGTGGGTATAGGTAGTGTAAAAAGAGATTTATGGCTGTTTGAGGTTTTAGCAAGAGGAGGGAAGGTAGCATGAGGCTCATGTTTCACTAGATCTTCCATAGGTGAATTTGGGGTAAGCACAAGTGTATAAGACTGATCATGGTCTAAAATTTGAGGGTTAGCTTTTCGAGGCTTGAGATCCTTCCAATGATAACTGTAGATCTCATCAGTGTATTCTTGATCAGGCTTAAAGTAGGATAGAACATAGTTATAGATAAAAAAAAATAATTTCTTGAATCCAACTTAGGCCTGAATTCTCTTTCTTTCTAGGATGACTGGTCATGTTTCAGGTTCTTCCTCCAGTGGAGTCTTTAGGTCTTATTGAGAGTTGTGGAGTTGCCAGGTGGAAAATTTTAGCTCTTTTTGGAGGTAAAATATTCTATGGTCCACCACCAATGTTTATTATGAAACCAATCTGAAATGTTTTTGGTTTTCTGAGTTTTTTTCTTTGAAGGACTAATGAGTCTACAAGATCTTGCTAGGATATTATGTACTCAGAGGTTCCACCATGATCACCAAAATGTTGAGGTCCTGTGATTTGGCTGATTGGAAAACCAAATGACAAGGCAACATTTAAACCAAGATTTAGAGCTCTAGGATCTAGCCCTCCTAGTCTCAGAGAGGGATCGCTCAATTGTTTGCAAAGATATGACTTGTTTGCTTGTAAAAGGTTGATTTTAGGCCATTTTTTAAGCATGATTTTGTTTGTTTGGGTTTGGTTGGTTGGACATGAATGATCTAGGAAACATAGATAGAAAGGTGAAATATCAAAACCATTGGGCAATGGAGTCAAGAAGAAGTTATAACAAGCTCAATCAATGGATATGGGATATCAAAGGGAAAATCTAACTTGGCCAGTGGATCTTGGGTTTGGTGGATGAAATGAAATGGACATTAAGGATTTTAGAAGGAGAAGTAGAACTAGGGGAAATTAAGAATCCTTAGTTATATGTACCTCTCAACAAAGGGACTTAAAACATTATCTAAACATGAAGAGGCATTTTATAGACATGGCTAACCATAAATTCTATAAACTACACCTTAGCAAATAACAATTTCAAGACAAACTTTTAAAATGAAATCAAGGAGTCGAGGAACACTCTATTTCATCCAAATATTTCACCTTCAAGGATAAGAAAACATTCAAGATTCACAAATAGCTACATTCATAGAAGAGGGAATGCCTAAACATCTAAGACTGCAATTATAAAGACCTTCAAAACAATTATCTCAGCAAGAACAAAGGGCATGATCAAAATAGACCTCTTTGGAAGACTGTAAACAATGGTACTTTAAAGGGAGACTTCAGAAACAATTTTCAAGTGCCACCAAGAAATCAGGGAAAACCATAAATTATTCTTGAAACCAACTGTTTGAACTATTTTTGAAATAAACAAGCTTAAGGGTTGAAAAGCAGTCAAACTACTCAAATAAAACCTTCAGCAGATGAAAACATAAAGATAGTGAAGAGCAGACAGGTCTAAGGTGCTTCTAGGAGACATTTCTTAGCCTAAAATTTTTACTCTACTGTAAGTATAGAATGATGGAACAATATGGAAAACAGGAAATAACAATTAACAGATTAGAATACATCACCAATAGCCATGCTCAAGAATCCAATGATAGAGCCTTCTCATTAACAAAACATGTCAAAACATCATCAATCTTCCAAAACTTCAATTTCTTCTTAATCTTCAGCCAGACTATGTACAACTTCAAAGAGTTCGAATGCCAGCAACCCACCCCTAACAAGGAGCTCCTCATAGAGTATTTATAGGGGAATGAGGAGGTGAAACTCTTTTTAGGGTTCAAAATGTTATTAATTTACAGAGTAAATGCATTCCTAGCCTTGAAAACTACGCAAGGCCTAAGGTAGGAATGAATTGCACTACTTCTTTGTTTAATAACTCTGTCTTTAATTCTTGAGGATAAAGTAGGTGAAAATAATGGGTTTTAAGGCTTTCCCATGTCTTAAAATAACTGCTTTGACAGTAAAAAGATGTTCTGTCAGTGTGATAACTGTCAAAGTGGCTTTGTAGGTGAAAAGAAAGCTACAGGTGGCTTCAAATATTTTTCTGAATTAACTGCTTTGTCCTGATGTGCTCGGGGCTCCCTGCCTCCTTGATCTGTCCTTGCCGACTGATTTAAATTTAATTACTTATCTTTACACGGCTTTATCCATTTAATTGTGTTAAGGCTTGATCTTGCTTTTTTCCTTCATAATCCTTCATGTTGTCTTTATCTTTAATCTACAAGTTAAGCCTTTGATTTTCTTGCTTTATGCTTAACCTTTATCCATTGATCTCTAATCTCTGATCTTCACTATTTCCTGTATTGTACAGGTATTTGGCGCACTGGGGGGTTTCGTTAATTATCCAATGTTCATGAGGCATTGGTTTAAACATTGAATTAAAAATTTGAGTCTCACATTTTTTCATTGTTCTGGCCTCTGGATTGTCATCCTCGGCCCTTTTCCATTGGAATTTGGCTGTGAGATGGCCTTGTATATTTGACCTCCATTAAACCTGCACAACAAAGAAATAATTAAATAAAACTTGCGCTTTGGGCTGAGAACTGCTAACAGAGGCTTGGCAATGGCAGAGGAGCAGTGCGGAAGAAGGTGGATGCAGCGGAGAGGATTCCATGGAGGAAACCATGAAAAAAAAGGTTTAAACTTGGTTTATGGCGCTCGAGTAGAAAGGCAGTTTTGTAGAAAATCGTAGGTGGTTTTCACGTAGAGATTAGGTGGTAAGTGATTTTTCGTAAATCGAACATGATATGCGTCAATGCTCGACACGTATTCCCCTTAAAGCCGCCTATTTCACGTGGAAGATGCATGTTGAGGAGTTTTGGGCGGATCGCGCACGAAAAGTATTTGGGGCTGTTCGATCTGGGCAATCCAGATCGACGGTCATGGTTGCGTGCGATGGTTGAAAATCTGCGCGAGAGAAGAACAGTGGGGCCTAATGGTGATGTCAGCAAAATCGTCGGGTAGTAGATGGGTTTATATGTGGGGTTAAATGGTTTAAAGAAATGGGGGCCGTTGGATTGGGGAAACAGACAGCTGAGATTGACTACGGGGGGACTGGGGGTACGGAAGGATCTCGTCAGCGGGGTGCCTCCATAGTGAATGGGGAGATACTGGCCATCAGATCGGGAGAATATCAATGGTGGAGTTTAACTGCGGGGGGACTGGGGAGTATGGGCCACTTTGGTCGGGTGCCCCCGCAGTGAGCCTAAGCCGTTGATCTGGGAGGAATGGACGGTTAGGATTGACTTCGGCAGATTGGCGATTAGAGGAGAAGAGGGTACAAGAACAAAGGAATTTGGAATTTGCGATGGCCGATGGCCGATGGGAAAACGAAGTGTGATGGATGGAGGGCCATCTTATTAGGATCGAGATCGACGGTGGAGATGTGATTGTAGCTTCGCATATCGGCAGTCCAGGCAGGCAGAATTTTAGATTTGCGATGTGCCGATGCGATAGAGGGTAACATAGACCGTTAGATCTTAGGGAAATGGAAAACCCAGATCGGATCGGGATTTCGCATTGGCGGCAAACATTTTTAAAGGAAAAAATGTCGCGGGGACCGCGAAAAGCCGAAATGCTGATGGGCCGATGGGCCGATGCGCTTGGTCACAGAGCACGGTTTTATGGCGGAGAAAGGGAAAGGGGCTTAAGCCAAGAGGGCTTAAGGCCTTATTGTTATGAATAGTCAGAAAAGGCCTAAATAAGTGGTGTTTTTAGGATTTTTAGAGTTTCGATAGGAATAAAAAGGAATTAAAAACCATATGAAGGGGTTTTTAATGTTTTTAAATGGGTTTTTGGAAAAAAATGGAGGTTGAAGGAAGGAAAAATGAGCTTTATAGAGGGAAAAAGGCTGATGGAATGATAGGGGTGGAAAGATAAAAATGAGGGAATGAAATGGGGATGTAATGGTGGAAATAACCTGAAAAACAGTTTTCTTTGGATCAGAAGGATGACCTGGACAGATTTGGATGAAGATTTTGGTGAACTGATAGACTTAGGATAACGAAGGCAGTGAGATTTCTAGAACTCATAATGTTTCTTTGAAATGTTATTTCTATAAATCTGGGATTGTCAATTGAGTCATCTTTGGATAGGATCAAAATTATGGATGACTAACACCACCTTCTCTGATTTCTTTCTTTAGTTGTTGATCTGCTTCCCATATAGACTCAAACGGCCCTTGCTTGATATCCTTCAGTTCATTTACTGTCTGAGAGTAGGATTTAGGTCTCTTGAATTGTTGCTTTAGTGCATCCTTAATTTCATCAATAGTTGCATTTTCTTTCTGCCCAATATACCCCATATACCAATCCAGAGCCCTTTCTTCGAAGGCAAGGGATAACTGAGCCCGTCTCACTGCATCACTTAGTACGTTCTGTGCAACCCATACTGACTCTGTAACAAACCAGAACCGATCCATATCCTCATCGTCCACAACTTTAAAGGTTGGGAGCTTTACATGTGTAGCCATGTCACCTATTGGTGGGGGTGGTGGGGAGTTTTTTCCTTGATGAGAGCTTGAAGGAGGTGTTGATGGAGGGTTGAATGTGGCGAAATCCCTTACTGGGCTATACGTAGCCCGATCTCCTTCCCGGTTGGTTCTATAGTACTTCCCGCTATGCGTAGTACCTTCATTCTGGTTGTAATTCATTCACGGCGTATGACTACACAGGATACTTTTCTCGCACAACAAGATCTTTATTAAAAATAGTAACGTTTTCAGGAACTTATCATGGAACCCTTTAAAGAATCGCCTTTCGGCTTCAGAATAGGATACTGACTGATCAATCGCAAATTCTGTCACAAATTCTCCTAGTATGTTGTCCACCCAGTGATCTACCGTCCGGGTGATAGTATTGTCGATCTTCTGTAGCTGCGAAAGTTTTTCTGGGGTCCACTGCGTAACTCGCTTGTCCTTCCAGCACATTTTGAATTCAACTAAGTTGGCCAACCACTCCTGAAGTACGATCGTGATTGTTACAAAGACGATTTCGTAACTCTCTATGAAGATATATTTGTTCTTCCACTCTTCCGTAGTTATCTTTGTACTGCGATTTTCTTTTATCGCGAATTCCTGAACTTGTCTCTCAAACCATTCATCAATATCTTTCTTTTTTGGTTTCCAATATGGCCTTGGCATTCCATGATATTTCAAAAATGCTCCTGTCTCGGCAACAGAACCATTTGTTGGCGTTAGGGGTCCTGACTCAGGTTCGCACGTTAAGGTTTGCCAACAAACCCCTATACTACTGGCCCTTTTGGCAGTGACCTGCTTGCATAGGTCAAAGTCTCACCCGAAGCAGTATGGGAGGGTGCTAGAACTAGGTTTCCGCACCTAGAAAGAGAGCAGGTAAGCCAAGCCACACACAATGCACAGATCTATGGAACAGGGCTAGTTCGCAGGCTTAAATAGATAATCGGTGTACACAGTATTACAGATCTAGATCTTAGGTCCGAATCCACGTGCGTTCGACCAACAAGATATAAATTACAGTATGCACAACAGACTAGATATATATTATAAATAAACACAGCAGATAACATAGATCATTCATACCTTATCACAGATTTAACATAAAGTGCTGATTCATATAAAATATAGATCCATAGCCAAGTACCAGCAATAATTCTTATATATTATCAACAGATTCTTACATAACCCCAATCCCACCTGCGCACACAGCCAACAGGGTCCGCACATAGCAGGACAAAGGATCTTCGTGCACACAGCCAGTAGGAGTTTGACCCAATTACCCAAAACCCAAAACTAACAATCTGCACTTAGCATTCACTTCTATTCATCTTCTACCTATCGACTCAAAAAGACTTGCTATTTATACCAATTTAGCCTAGACTTACCATGATCTGCAAACCGTGGTTTGCGGACTCCTAGTTTTACCTATTTACCCGCTTACAATGTATTAGGGCTTGTATCCGCCCTATCACCCTTGCGCTAGACTAAATATAATCAAAATAATACAAAATTGGACCAACTTTCATCAGTGTGGGAGACCCTGCTCCAACACGCGTCAAATAGAAATAACATGACCAAGTTATGGCCCCAGGAAGTTTGTTACCCAACTAACCCTAATGGGGCCCATAAAACCTTAGAGATACATCTCCTCGGGTTAGGGTTTTGGTTGTTTAGGGTTTTATCTTATTTTTCAATAATTAAAAGGCCCTTGAGCCTCATTGTAACACAATTCAGAGGCATGTAGCTACCACATCTCTTCTCAGAGATAGGCTACCGTCGCCCGAGCTAGTTTATTTGCTATTCTGTCTATAAGCATTTTTCAACATTTGATATTAATGGAATGAAGTGTTATTCCTAATGCATCTTTGCGTTTATGTTTATTCTTGTATTTTTTTGCATTCCTACATAAATCTAGATCAAGTGATGACCCTAGCCCCGAGGTTATAGACAATATCATCCGATGGAAGGCTCTTAGAGGAAGACAAAGAGGAAAATGAGGAAGGCGAGGACAAATCTTCCAAATCTACATAAGAAGGACGCAGGGCCAGAGCGATTCAAAGGGCACACTTCAAGGGAAACAATAGAAAATCCAATAGGATTTGGATTGTTAAAGGAGAGGCGCAATAATAAAAAGTAGATGAGATAGCATTAAAAGAGATATAATGTGAAAATGAATGGAAAGGATTTGTTGAAATACCTTGTATCAGAGGAGGCGAGTATTCCAAAGGAATAGGCTCAAGCCACAACCCTTCTGAGACTAAAACAGATACATGAGCCCCTTCATCAACCTTGCACGACACCGAGAAAAATACCATAGGAGATGATGCCATCAAATATGATGCCGAGCCCGCCCCATCCGTAACTTATGCACCCATGACCTTAAATAATTTCTTGGACATTGACATAACACAATCATTTACATTGTGACATGTTGATGGAAACAACAACATCAAAAGGGGATCCATTCATAGCAGAACAAGATAGGGTCTAGTCCTTCACCTAAATGCATCCCGCCAGGAAGGCCATCTCAAATATCCATGCTGACCAAAATGCAAGGCATTGAGGTGTTGCCAGATTAGATATAAGAGGCATTTTGATCCAAATAGGAACCCAAATGATTACTAGTTTGTTTAAAGAAAGGATCATGCCATAAATGTGTTGGGAGACTAAGAATATGCACCTACACTGTGATAGTTTTAAGTTTTTCTCTTATGGCATCAAAATGGTGGTACCATTGCTTGAATATGACCGACGAGGATTTAATAGTCATCACATAACCTTCAATCACCCTAGCATCCTCCTCGACCTAAAATTTAAGATGGACCCAACCTTTAGAAAGGACCCGAATAGAAACTGAGAGGGATGTCAAAGGCCTCACAGAGGATTCCACCCATTCTTTAAGGAAGGGAGACCAATTTTCCTACCATGAGTGTACCGAACCCAAGATTTTTTTACTAAGATATTCAGTTTGCTGAATTTTAAAGTCCATATCCACCACTATAGCCAAATATAGATAGGATTTTTTATTCAAATAGTGACTCTTCTTCCATTTTTCATGGAAAAGAGGGCCATCCCCTATAGAAGGACCATTTATAACCCCATCTAGAGCTACACACCTTGGGCCCCCAATAGCACATCCCTTAAATTGAGACCCAAAATCCTGCAAAATAGATCAACCCACTTTTAGAATGCTACTGACATATGGAATATCTAGTTAAATAGAAGAGGAAGGATCCTAATCAAGAAAAACAAGGTTTAGAATGCCTTCACTAATTTCCTTAACCCCCGAGGATGTAACTAGAAAATTTGAGAGAAAATAACTTAGACCAAGATCCACCAGGTCAAGAAGGGAGATCGAAAAAAGAGATGATGGGGAGAAACCAAGCCCCAAAATATTTTGAGAAGAACACTAGAGACCCAAGGCTACCTCAAAACTAGGAGGGAAAGAACCAAGGACTGACATACCACCAGAGGAATAAACCCCAACCCCAATGAAAATGAAATAATCTAAGTGAGTAGATACCTGGGGGGAAAAGAGATACATATCATTGAAAAAGACGGAAAATTGCAAGAGAAATAGAATGGGGTAGAGAAAACAAGAGAAAAATATGACCCCACAATCATAGGATATTATTGAGTCAATGGGACATCAGGCACAAACCTCTCCATTGTTAGAATTTATGGCAGAAATAATAAATTATTTACCGAGAGGAATAAACATAAAGAGCCAGCAACAAATCATAAACATAAACAAAAATGTTTATTTGGGAAAACCCCAAATCTGGGGAAAAACCCAACCAATGAAGGTTCATTAAGCATTGGCCAAAACCTTGGCCAATCCGGCCAATTGAGCCTTCATCGCTCACCTCCAGGCCTACATTACAATGAAGTCTTCCCAGCCTTTTATAGGCTCCATTACATGCAATACCATGGGCTGAAAACCATGGGTGCACAATACCATGTGCCCCAAAACCACTACTATTTACCCTAGTCAACATTGACTCTATCCTGAGTCAATTTTACCTAACAATTCCCCCCTTAAACTTGACCTGGGGTTTGTTGACTAAATCCAGCCAAATCTGCTAAGTGAGACAACCTCGATCACTCTAGTGCTTCCCACCTCAAATTTTTACCCAGGGTAGTTGTTAACTTGGCATCCCCCCTATCACCTAAGTCTAATCCAAACTTTATCAGTTATTACCTAGGGGTACGCAAGCCATACCAGGTCTTACAATAGTATGCCCATTTACATGTAAAATTGACTCCATTATAATAATTTTTTTTTTTTTTTTGGTTTCATTATTGTTGTGTTTGTACATATAACATCAATGTCCATATAAAAAGAACCCATCTACTGGATTACATGGGTCACCAGCCTCTGTAACTGCTAGTCCTCTAGGAATTCTCTTCAGATACATGGTTCATCAATTAATTAATCCACGTGCACATATCCTCTCTCATTTTGACAGACTTTGCTCTCCTAGCATAGACTTCATCTCTGTCATGATTACCGTTGGCATATGCTTGCTCAGATCCAACTGAAAAATAAAATAAAAAATGTAAGAATCCTGCTAGAACATCATCGTCAATGACAATGACGATGATGTCCAACCGATTTTCTGCCGCAACAATTAGATCTCTCCTTCACCAACACCGCTCTTTTGGTTTTCTGAATCTGCAACCCTCATCGATAAATGCGTGCTGGAACCATGTTAGAATAAGAGCATCACCGAATCTCTTCAGTGCATCCACCTGCTGCACACACACATTGATGAGCGTTGCTCGTGCCTCCACCATGAACCCATGGCTTCAATCTCTTCAATACTAGCGCATGTTGAAAAATTACCCATTGGGATATTTGGAAATCTTAGTGTAATGTACCATTTCCCGTTCTTGACGCTCCTCATCCTAGTAAAGGTTCATACCCGAACATCGTGCAAATCATTGCAGGTAGCACCAGAGTTTTTGTTTTCAATGTCTAGGTTCAATCCTTGCAGTGGAACAATAGGATAGTCCATAGGTAAATGAAGTCATCCTTTATTTCCCAGGCTAGAGAAGCATCAAGGGCTGCAACATACGTGCCTCAGTGGCTGAATACCACGCCAACCCAACATGATAGTCAGCCTCTAGTCATCGGGTGGCTGCCACTTGAACCCGAGATCTCCTACCTACAAGAAGTCCTCGTACTCCATGGCTCCACTCCTTAGGGATTGCATCAAATTTATCCTTCCGGGCTTCATAACCCTCACTATTTCTTGGATTGCTTTCGCGTGCTTAGCAGCGATGAAAGAGCTCTTGCACCTGAATCCACTGCCCACGGTGTGCAAAGAATCGGCATAGACCACCACGTCGAAGTAATTGTCCATGAATGGCATATTTAGAGCGTCCTTAATTCTAAAATTAGCATATTCTTGGATTCCTTCAATGGCCACCATTTTTAGAGTCACTGACATGGTTTCTTGACCAAGAGATCGATTTCCACGGCCCTCTCGATGTTTCCTTCTTTCTTCAAATGCCTAAGATTGCATCTTCTCTAGATTCCCCCATGGGTTATGCCCTTGATCAAGCCTGATCCATCACAAGGATCTCAATTAAGTGCCAAAGAATTTTCCCTATCCACGGTGACCATCCATACGTCATCCCTACGGTCATCACCGCCAACAATTGGATCACCCAAGTCGCTCCTCTTCATGCCTAATCGTTTCTCTCTAGCAAGCCAACAATTAAATTTGTATTCTAGGTCCACACTTTCAATCTCAAAGATATTATCAAAATAAATCTCGTTCGAGAGTCCAGATTAACCTTGGCCACAAAGGCGTCCCTCTGAAGCCCAAACCCTAGACCATAGCTCCGATACCAGTTTTTAGAATTTATGGTAGAAATAATAAATTATTTACCGAGAGGATAAACATAAAGAGCCAACAAGAAATCATAAACATAAACACAAATGTTTATTTGGGAAAACCCCAAATCCGGGGCAAAACCAAACCAATGAAATTTCATTAAGCATTGGACAAAACCTTGGCCAATCCGGCCAAGTGAGCCTTCATCGCTCACCTCCAGGGCTACATTACAATGAAGTCTTCCCAACCTTTTATAGGCTCCATTACATGCAATACCATGGGCTGAAAACCATGGGTGCACAATACCATGTGCCCCAAAACCACTACTATTTACCCTAGTCAACATTGACTCTATCCCGAGTCAAGTTTACCTAACATCCATCACTAGTCCCAACAAATCCCCTATTGGCAAAGAGCTCTAAATGCATAAAAGACAAACATGAACCAAATGGGCGTCTCGATAAGAACCATATGATGCCCTCGAGGAAACAAAAGCTCGAGAGGACGGACTTGAAGCTTCCTATAAATTTCATGACCACCTAAACCAAGTAGAAAAAGGAAAATAATCAACCAGAAGGGTAACTATAAAGCCTACATTTAGAATAGAAGCTCGACGTTGCAACACCATACAAAAAAATCGTTGCCTAAAACCCTAGCTCCATGAATCCCATAAACCCTCGACTGAAAATTGGTTTCGTTACATAAAAAATTCTTCAAATTAACCCTTGAATTAAATTTAGCAGAGCTACTAGTAACATCTTTTTTTAGGGTTAAAATCTCTTGGGAAAAACACTTTTTTTAAGGGTTAACATTATGACTTGTTTGTAACAGTGGCATTGACAACCAATACCATTATGAATTAATAACCTTAAAATTTCCCCCATATCAAAAAGTGGTGGTACTCCCTTCTTTTTTGAAGCTATAAATTGCAACATGTTTGAACTCATATCACTATAACAATACCCAAAGTGTAAAATCGTATTATTTGTAATATCCTTTTTGAAGGTTTAAAAATACAATATTTTAAAATTAATGACCTAAAACACACACCATTAAAATAATAATAATAATAATAATAGCATTGCATGAAGCATAAAAAATAATCCATTTATTAATCATATAATATCATATAATCCATGATAATCAACAAATCAACTTAAAAATAATGTAGCTTTAACAAACATGTCATTATAAAAATTGCAAGAAAAATAAGGCAAGACCACCTAAGTGTTTTTCATGGTGGTATTATTCTAAGGGATGAGAGTGTGATTTAATTATATTTTCTCCATTCCACTCCCATTTCCAAATTGGTAGAATATGACAATGTCTTATTTCTCAAGGATCAGGAATGCCCTTGCATGAAAACCCTCAACTTCCTTGTTGAAAATGCAACAAGAAAGTCTCAATTTTGATTTTTCCTTAGGCTGTCGGATCTTAGGCTCCCCATGAAGCCACAAAGACTCAACTCCAATAAGCCATATATTGCATGTCTCTGACAATACAAGAAGAAGCAATGATGATCAATATGAAACGTCAGCTGACCAAGTGTAAAAACGGTAAGCTAAAGCAGTTTGGGTATGGGTCCATCTTGATACTGTTCATCTTGGAACGGTTACCGATATTCCAACGTCACGAGGTATTTGTACCTAGGCCACCAACATGAGAGCCACAGATGGTCTGTTGGGCTGAGTTGATGCCTCGATCAAGGGGTGGGAAACATATGTCATGGAGACCATAGTTCTTTGATTGGTTGAGCCAACAACTCATCATGGTGGAGGACTGACCATATACCGATACCGATTTTAGGGGTGATCTAGATCTTCCACTTCCAGAAGGGGACAAATGGGATGAGGACAGAGGTAAAAACTCATTTTTTGGATTTTCATGAGTATTACGCTTTTTTTTGGTTTTAATATATATATGTGTTCTAATATTTTCTCATGTATTGTAGATGTTGGACCAGAGAGACCCGCGGGGATGTATCTGATAGCTCAAAGGGTTGAAAGAGAGTTAGAAGTGGCCCCTCATGGCGAGGGAGGTGATAACGAGGAAGAAATTTCATGTAACCTAGAGGGACTCACGAGCAGGATCTCATAGAATGTGAGATTTGAGAAAAATCCTTGTGCTTACCAGCAGCACACTGAGGGGGTTTCTAACCGCATTCATCAACTACTGAGATATGTCGTACGGGCAGTGACATGCTATCATGAGCACCATGCTGATTAGACTCCTAGGTTTTGTTTCTGCATTTTTTGAGAGAGGCGGCATCTCAGGATGTAACTAAAACACATACATATTTTTTGAACTATGATGTACAAGCCGATGCAAACAATCGATATATATATATATATAGATATATATACTTATTTTCATGTCTATGTAATGGTTATTTCTTTTACGAATTCCACAAATGTCTATATAATAAAATATTACCTACTGCATCAGTTAACGTATTCTTCTGGGACATTTTCTTCCTTTGAAAGCAAAAAAAACTATCTACTTCTACTCTTATCACTTCCAAGAGTTCAGATTAGGCTAGTGAACTCTTTTTATTCTCTACCTAGACTATTTGACTGTCAAGATTAAGTTGTATGACAGACTTCACTCTAAGCTATGGACATGAAATTGAAAACATGGTTTAAATCAGGATTAGGCAACCTGACTTACCATGAGTTGTGGCATTAGGACAAGCTGCACACAAACATTATTTTTGTACAAACAAAACTAGAAAAACAAGGGCTATGATTTATCATTTGGTACGCATCCCCATCTTTCTCTTTGGTTCAGTTTTGAGCATGTGGAACCAGTATCTTTCATTCCTAATCTATCCTTTTTGACAAGTCAAGTTTGAATGATTTGACAAGATCTCTTTCACTAACTTATTTGCAAAAAATTGAAAACATGTTCAACCATGATTAGTCTAGATAAATGAACAAGAATTTATTGCACAAGTAGTGGCATTTAGGCTTGCACACTTTCAAAATTACTATTTTTTGGGTATGGGGCTGTACCTCTTTTCAAATCTACCCTCTTTTTTCACATTTTTTTTGTGTTTTCATTTTCAAAACAATCTATAACTAAAAGATGCTCAAAGGCTGAGCTTATTTTCATGCCTATCTATCCTACTCTAATTTTTACATGATATACATTCAGCTGGTGAACTCCATTTTCCAATACAACCAATCAAGCAGATGATTGCATGAGGGATCTTGGTTTAACTCTTTGAGGGTGATGACAAAATTAAAAGGCCACTCCCACCTTACTTGTGTTTGAACAGTAGTGCCTAAAATTTTTCTTACACTTTGCAACAAAATTTTCTTGACATGATTTACTCCCTCTTCAAATGTCTTTAACAAATCAACAAAGGGATCTTGAAACAATACTTGAATGTGAAGATTTGATAAATAAGCTTGATCCAAGACTACTTATTTCTCCACTTGGTTGAGCTTGGGACTCCTATGGGAAAGAAAATCTACCTTTTCCTCATGATCATCTGAACTGGTAGGCTTATCATAGATTTCAATGTTATCCTCTAGCAAACCTGATCCATTTTGATAGAGTGGGTTGAGTTCTGTGTGAAAACCACCATGTTGATGAGTAGGGGCACTCCTTGGCAACAAATCTTCTTGAGAAAGAAGTGCAACAAATTTCTTGTGATCATCAATTTTCAAGCCTTCATTTGCTTCCAAATTTTCTAAGCTTTCCTCATCATTGTCATAGTTTTTATGCATTGGTTGATTACCTTTCTCAAATTGATGAAATAGAGCTTCCTCCCAAAAACCAAGTGCTGAATGATCTGAAAAGTTAGCTTATGTTTGGAGAACATCATCATTATCAAAATATTGATCAAACCTTGGAGAATCATCAATATAATTAATGTTACCAACCGTACATATTGGACTATCAAATTGTTTCTCTTCGAATTGATCTATAAATCCATTTTCTACTATGTGATAGCTAGGATTAGGAGGAAAATAAATAGAAATATTCTATTCATATGAAATATTAGAGGCTGACTGCATGTTTATCAGCTGATCTATCTCCTCTCCAGTTAAAGAAGGAGGCATTTTTCTCTTTCTTTGGATATAACTACAACAGTCCTCTTTCTCTTGTGGAGGCTGATTTTGAGGCTGAATGTCTTCTTTAGCCTCACCTAGGAGTGATGATGAATCATCATTTGTGCCTTTAGAGAGGTCCTGTGGGTTCTCTTTCATTCCCTGATTGATTTCATCCTCAACCAACTCTTCTTGATTTTGGTGATAGTTATCTTGGGCATGAAATTCATGAATTTCCTCTAATAGATCCTCAGGGTGCCAATTTATTTTTATAATATGAAATGAATCAAAGCATAAAGGTAGAGACCCTAAAGGTTTTGACTCCTTCTCTATTTCAGATTTTGTGATTTCAAAATGTCTTAAGGGAAATACCTTTGGATATGCAAAAGGGTTTGCATCATCTATCTTGTCCTTGATTGATTCATTAGAGCATGACACCTTTTTTCCATTTGCAATTTGCTTGTACTACTCTCTTAGTAGTGAAGCACAAGATATAGGAAGGTATCTAGTACTTACTTGACAACTTTCAGCATCTTCTTCTTTGTAATCTTGCTCAATATGCATATTTTGATTGTTATTCTTGTCCTGTAATGATAAAGTTTGTTCTTCCCAAGGAAAAGGTATAGGTTGTTTTGAATAAGCAGCACCAACCTCAACCTTGTATTCTTCCTCTTTCCTGCCAAGTATATGCATAATTTTGCTGATTGTATCTGTCAACATCTCTAGCTTTACCTCTGAAGATATCAGTTTCTCTTGAGATACTTTGTCCTTCTTTATTGCTTCTAACTTTGCTTCTCTTTCTAGTATGTTGAATTCCACAGTAATTTCCATATTCTTCATTTCTTCCAGGTTTGAAGGGTCTTTTTCTCTTATCTGGAAAGCCATATCTAGGTCAAAATCATTTGGGTAGTGCAAGAGAGCCCACCCTAGGGTTGGCTTTATCTTAGCAAGTCTTGCATGGTATAATTTATTAAACCTGGATGAAAATTGTTGTACTGTCTCCTCTAGATGTCTTTTGAAATGGTTGTAGTCCTTTATGATGAGAAGAGAATTTCCCATGACTGCCCACCTATCTAAGAAAACTTGAGTGAATTGATGAAAGTTGCTAATGCTTGCAGCTGGAAGGTCCTTAAACCAACTCTTAATTTTTCCTTGTAATGATAAGGCAAAAATTCTAATACACACATCATCTTCTTCTATTTCAAATAGGTCAAGTAAACCCTCAAGATTTTGAATGTGTTCTTCAACGGTGACTTTTGAGTTTTCTCCATCAAATATGGGTAATTTATTTGCAATATTTGCAGGGAGGGCCTGGAGAATAAGAGGAAAAACTAGAGGCTTGTATATTTTTGGGACCTTTGTGGATATAGATAGTGCAAAAAGATATTGATGATTTTTTGAGGTTTCAGCAAGAGTAGGAAAGGTAGTATGAGGCTCATGTTTCACTAGATATTCCACAGGTGTATCTGGGGTAAGCACAGGTGTATAAGTCTGCTCAAGGTCTGCAACTTGAGGTTCAGATTTTTGAGGCTTGAGATATTTCCAATGATCAGTGTAGATCTCATCAGTGTATTCTTGATCAGGCTTAAATCAGGATAGAACATGGTTATAGTTAAAAACAATAATTTTTTGAATCCAACCTCGGCCTGAGTGCTTTTTCTTTTTAGGATGACTAGTCATATTTTAGATTCTTCCTCCAATGGAGTCTTCAGGTCTATTGAGAGTTTGTGGAGTCGCCAGGTGGATTATTTAAACTATTTTAAGGTAAGCTACTGTCCACCATCAGTAACTGAATATCAATCTAAGAATTTTTGTAGGTTTTCTGAGATCTAAGGAATACTTAGTTTGTCACTAACTCAGAAGGTCCCACCGTGATCGCCAGAATGTTAGTATGGTGATGAGGTGGTAGATAAACCACCAGATACTATCATTTAAGGGTTTCTAAATCTTTTAAGGAATATTTAAGCATGAAATTACTCAGAAGGTCCCACCGTGATCGCCAAAATGTTGGGGTCCCGTGATTTGGAAAATTGGTAGACCAAATGACAGGGAAACATGAAACTAGTCTTTGGAGTCCTAGGACCTAGCCTTCCTGAACTCAGAGAGGGATCTCTCTATTAGATGCAAAGGATGTGTTATTGTTTTCTTTAGATAGTTGATTTTAGGCTAGTTGTTAAGTGTAGGGTTTGTTGATTTTGTTGGTTGGGTAAGATGAACAGGTAGAATAGGTGGAGTGAGAGGTTTTTAAATCATTGGGCTATGGAGCAATGAAAGTCATGAGTGTCTCAATGATGAATAAGAGTGCATAACATGGCCAATCTAGCAAGGTTAATGGATCCTTAAGGTAACGTATGAAGTGGGGTGGACATCAAGTTCGGGAAAAACAAGGTATGGCAAAGGGCAGTGAAGTATCCTTTGTCATTTACCCATAAACAAGAAGGTATTTAAATATGATAAGAAAAAGATACTAATCATGAGATAGGGCAAAACATTTACTCAATCACAATATGCAAACAAATAAATATCCAAGATAAACATTCCAGTGAAACATAGAAAACATAAGAGCTTATCTAACTTTAGTAAATTTACCTTTGGAATTAGAAAACATATAAGATGACACAAAAAATTTCATCAATCAAAGAGGGAACTCATAAACATTGTTGATTAATCTACAAAGAACTCTGAGGCAAAATGATAGGCATGGGCAAAGGGCAAGATCAGAACAAGACCTCTTTGACTTAGCCTAGCAAGCAGTACTTCAAAGAGAGGTTTCAAGACAAAGTTTAGATAGTTTCAAGAAATTAGGGCTTACCATAAGTCATATTTGTTAAATATTATATTAATCCATAGATGAAATAAAAAAGCATAAGGAGGCTTTAAGATCAGCTAAGAATTCTTCAAGCACACCCAGCAGAGGAAAACATCAAGGCCATAGAAGACAGGGGGACTAAGGTGCTTCAAGGAGCATTTCCCAACCTATACTTTTATGCTCAATAGCAACAAAGAAGAATGAAACATAATGATAACAAGAAAACATAAGAAAATTAAGAAGACATCACCATTAACCAAGCTTATGAATCCTACAAACAAGATTCTCCTTCATCAATCCAAGCAAGCCATTCATCAACTTCACAAAACCAATTTCTTCTCTAAGCTCATAAAAACCATGTATTTCTCTATAAGTTCATCAAATGCCGACATTTAAAATGAAGCCCTCATGCTCTATTTATCTTAGCAAAGGAGGGAAAAAACCCTAGATAGGGTTGGAAAATGTCAAAATCTCCCATAAATGTCATAAATGCCCAAGAGACCATGCAAGGCCCAAGGCACATAATATCCTAAGAAATAAATTCCAAAATAACTTCTTGCACCTAATTCTAGAGTTTTTTGCCTAAAAAAACTCAAAAATATCATTTTGCAATAAATTAGTGTTTTTTTCTGACTTTTGGTCCAAAAGACACTACACGGTCCATTTGCGCAGCGCCACTTTCAGCAGAAAAAAGGGTCTTTTGTGACCAAGTTTTGGACCCCTTCTCGATGTCGGATTTGGATCTGTGATGGCTTATTAGAAAGCCTGATGAGTCTAATTTACAAAAATTCTTGTAGTTTCTAGATCTAGCTCCTGTAGCCTAGTTAAAAATTCAAAAATCCCTATACTGTCATTTGCGCAGTGCCAGGCCCAAAACAGTGGCAGAAAGGTGAAAAAAGTGAGGTTTTTTGTCCTTTTGAGGGGTCAAACCTGCTCCAAATCATCTGAAACTTGGTGAGAATAATGTACTAAGTGTGAGAAATCCAAAAATGTAAAGTTATCCTGCTGAGGATGTTCCATGTGTTAGCGTAGCGCCAGTGGTGCTGCGCTAATGAGGCTAAAAAAACTCAAAAAACAAAATTTGCTCCAAATCCTCTCAAATTTGGTGGAGACCTTCATTAAGTGGTCTTCGACAACAGATGAGAAGCCTCAGCCAAAACTCCAAGGTTTTCGTGCTCTTTTTTCTCCTTTAGGGTTTAGGCCTCATGGAAGGCTTCCTTCAATTTGGCACAAACAAGCTTGTGTTTAGTTTCATAATACTTTGTCATATTTCTTTGTAGGTCCAAGCCTTCATTTGCCTTATTCAGCTTGGCCTCTAGGTGCATGTTTTCCATCTCAAGCCATGAATCCTGATCATGCTCAATTTCCATGGCAAGGAGTTCACTGAGGGAAAGTTTCTCTACTAGGGTTAATTCCTCTTCTTTCTGTTTTGCCAATGCTTTCCTTAACCCCATGGTTTTTGGCCTCTTTCTAGGCTGTTCCTCTTCACCTTCAATTTCTTCATATGGGCCCATGTATTATTCTAGTTTGACTTGTGCTCTTTGGGCTTCTCTCTGAGCTTTGAGTGATCTAGCCTCATAGATGGCTTGCTAGGCACTCATTTTCTTGTTTTGCATTTGATAGAAGTGAATGGCATCCTTTGCACTCTCCAACTCAGCTTCTAGGTCTTCTATTTGTGCATTCTTGTTTTGGAGGAGGGAGTTTAAAATTCTTGTTTCATTTTCTTCATCACTGTCTATATGGATAATTTCAAACTCCCTTTCCACCTCAGGATCCTCCTCTTCCACCTTTACCTACTGCTTACCCTTTTCCATCTTTTCCTTGCCCTTGTCAAGCCTTGTAGTTGATACTTATGGCAAGGCCCCTTACCTTTTGGTGGCAACAAACACTTGCCTTTTCCCTCTGTGGTATGTGCATGTGAGAGGAGTGATGGTGGTTTTGGAAGTGTTTTCATCATGGTTGTGACCCTTGGTATTGTCATCAGCTCCTTCACCTTCATTAAGATCCTCATCAGTCATCCCATTTTTTGTTTGATCACCGTCTTCTTGATCTTCAAAACCATCATCATCATTACCCTCCTTGTTGCCTTTTGTGCTGTAGCTTTAGTCTTCATTGGGATTATCAACCCCTACACTTGCTTCATCCTGGATTTTTTCATCATTAAGGTCCTTTTCTTCATCATCTTCTGCACTGTTGTCATTCTCATTGTCACTAAGAGGCTGATTAGTGTCATGACTGTCATGACTGTCATGAATTTTTCCCTTGCTATCTTTTTCCTCACTGACTGTACTATCAGTGGCATTTCCTTGGTTAATGTCCCCTTCATCAAACTCAGTTTCTGCCTCATCATCTTCTTCCATATTGTCACTGTCATACTCATGACTTTGCTCACTTTTTTCATGACCAAGTAGATTGTCTCTTTGACTATCCATTTCCTAATTTTTACCACTGCCATGTGCACTGTCTTCTTCTTCATCTTTACTCTTTTTATCTGCTTCTATGGACTCTGCCTTTTGTTCACTATTTGTTGGCTCATTTCCTTCCTCTTCATTATATGTTTCCATGGACTCTGCCCCAGTGATTTCATCATCTCCACTGTCATCTTTTTGTTCATTATTGCCACTATCACCCTCTTGTTCTTCTTCATTAATTTCTGTTTCTGCCTTACTAATGTCATCACCTTCAACCTGATCTTCATGTGATTCTTCATTTCCACTTCTTGCTTCACCTGATGCACCAAGAGAATTTTGGGTATGTGTTATATTATTTCAATGGCTTGTCATGCGTAGGGGAGTTAGAGGGGGGGCGATAGTCTCCCCTGTACGTTGCGGTGGGCGCAGTAGGGGGGTCACAGGGGGGGCGGCAGCCCCCCCTGTTGGGGTCTGGGGTAGTGCCCGAGAACATTTTTTTGGTTCTTATTTTCCAGTGGGCAGACCTCCCCGTGGTTTTGTGCATGGGTTTGCACATGGTTTTGGGGCATGATGGTTTTCGGCCCCTGGTATTTTGTAGATCTGGTCAAGGTAACTACGGTTATGTTAGAATCCAGGGTTAATGGATTGGGGTTTATGTATTCTTTGGCATGTATATATATATGTTGTAACACTAAAAGGAATATAATGAAAAATCAAGCTGGTCGTCACGATTTGGGATCCAGGGGAAAATCTCTGTGTATATCTGTTTTACGTTTTATGCTCTCGCTATTGTTTATTTTTTGTTTTTAAGATTCATTTGAAGATAATTTCTGTACAGGGTTAAAACATACATTTGGGATCAGAGCAGTTTCGGCTTCAAGGGGGCACCTTTGCTGCTGAGGGGTTTTTTTCTCGAGCCTGAGGTAGACCCTGTTCAGTGGGAGATCTACAAGATCGATTCTTGCGGTGAAAGAAGATGACGAGCGGCGGGAAGATAGAGATCGAGAAATTTAATGGTCAGAGTTTTGAGTTGCGGAAGCTTAATATGGAGGATCTACTGGTGGATAAAGATCAGTGGATCGCGGTAGATCCGGGTACTAAACCAATGGAAATGTCAGATGAAGACTGGAAGAAGCTGGGTCAGAAGGCAAAGATAACAATACGGTTGTGTGTCTCAGATTCTGTACTGTTGAATGTATTTGGGGAAGCTACGACAAATAATTTGTGGGACAAACTTGGGACTTTGTACCAATCTAAGTCTCTGGTGAATAAATTGTTCCTGCGGAAAAAGCTGTATAACCTGAGGATGAAGGATGGAGACTTGGTGACAGAGCATCCGAATGCCTTCAATACTGTGGTAAGTCAGCTGTCATCCGTTGATATTAAAATATCAGATGAAGATAAGTGCATCAGTTTTTTGTGTTCTCTACCAGACTCATGGGACAGTCTGGTTATTGCAATACATAGCAATACAACTACCTTGAATTTTTGATGACATTGTATCAGCCTTGTTGTTAGAGGAAATGAGACAGAGAAATATGAAGGGTCAAAATGGAGATGCCTTATCTGTACGAGGAAGGTCCCAGAACATAAACAAGAATAAGGTTTCGAGTGGGAGATCTAAATATAGAGGGAGATCTAAATCTCCTGGAAAGTTTGTAAAGGTGTGCTAGAAATGCGGAAAGGAAGGGCACTACAAAAAGGACTACAAATCCAAAGCTCCTAAGAAAGGAAAGGTATCTGATGATGCTCCTTTTTCAAAGGAAAAAACCACCTTGGATGAAGGTGGGGATGTGTATTTGGCTTCTTCTTCAAATACACATGTAGATTATGAGTCATGGTTGATTGAATGGGGTGCATCCTTTCACTTCACTCCCCATAGGGAGTGGTTCTGAGAGTATGAGAAATATGATGGCGGTGATGTCTTCTTAGGTGATGATAGGAAGGCTAGAATCGTCGGACGTGGAAAATTCAAGCTGAAGCTACAAGGTGGAAGGATTAGAACACTTCCTAGTGTTCTGCACATTCCTGCATTGGCCAGAAATCTAATTTCTGTAAGCAAGATGGATGATGCAGGTGTAAAAACAGTGTTCGAGAAAGATACCTGTAAGATGGTTCGGGGAGCACTGGTATTAATGCGGGGAGTTAGGATTGGATCTCTGTACAAGCTTCAGGGCAGTACTATTATTGATGGGTGCAACAGTTCTGTGGTTCCCGAAAGTGGAGCGGAAAGCCTAGTGGTATCTAGAGAAAAGACCATGCTATGGCATCAAAGGCTTGGCCATATTGGAGAGAAGGGCCTTCGGATAATGCATGGAAATTGTATGGTAGAAGGTACATATAATAGCTCTCTGGATTTCAATTTCTGTGAACAATGTGTATATGGGAAGAAGAATTGGGTTATTTTTCCTTATGGTGCTAAGAGGGCAAACAAGATATTAGAGTTTGTGCACAGTGATGTGTTTGGACCTGTGTCGATTCCATCACTGGGAAAGTCTGTGTACTATGTTTCATTCATAGATGACTTCTCAAGGAATACATGGATATATTTCTTGAGGAAGAAATTTGAATTCTTTGAAAAATTTAAAGAATTTAAGGCTCTGGTGGAAAACCAGACAGAGAAGAAGATAAAGGTACTGAGGACAGATATTGGTGGGGAGTTCTGCAAGAAGGAATTTTAAGAGTTCTGTAAGAAGTGTGGTATAGAACGACAGAAGACTACTCCATACACACCTCTACAAAATGGAGTTGCAGAAAGAATGAACATAATGTTGATGGAAAAGGCAAGAAGCATGCTCAGTGGTACCGGGTTAGGACAAGAATTTTGGGCAGAGTCAGTGGAGAATGCATGTTACTTGGTTAACAGATCACCTTCATCAGTGTTGGAGGATAAGACTCCACATGAGGTATGGACTGGTAAGAAACCCTCTCTTTCACATTTGAGGGTATTTGGATGTGATGCATATGTACATGTTCCAAAGTAGAAAAGGAGAAAGTTGGATAATAAATCTGAAAGGTGCATCTTTATTGGGTATAAGGATGGTTTAAAGGGTTACAAGCTTTGGAACCCGGAAACAAGGAAGGTTGTGTACAACCAAGATGTGGTGTTTATAGAGGTGAAAGATGTTGTTAAACATGTATTCCTACCAAAGGAACCTGAAAAGATAGATTTTGAGCTAAAGGAGGATGAATTAGACTCTACAACAGAAGAAGACTCAAAAGAGGAAGAGCCACAAACTCCAGCTGTGAGAAGATCAGTTCGGGAAAGAAGACAACCAGAAAGGTATAGTCCATCTGCTTTCTGTTTAAATTTTTCTTTAACTATAACTGATGATGATTCCAGAACCGTCAGGGAGGTAGTAGATTCAGAGGATGGAAAACTCTGGAAGGAGGCCATGGTTGATGAAATGGCATCCTTGCATAAAAATGAGGCATGGGATCTGGTGGAGTTGCTGGCTGGAAGGAAGCCCATCGGGAGAAAATGGGTGTTTAAGAAGAAGATGAATGTAGAAGGCAAGGTGGAGAAATAAAAATCTCGGTTGGTAGCAAAAGGTCATTCCCAGGTGCCGAGAATTGATTTTGGTGATATTTTTTCTCCTGTTGCGAAAGTTACTTCTATTAGATTACTTTTATATGTTGCTGCTGAATTTGATTTTGAGGTAGAACAGATGGATGTGAAGACAATGTTTCTTCACGGGGATCTAGAAGAGGATATATACATGAAACAACCTAAGGCTTTATGGTGAAGGGGAAGAAAGAGCTGGTATCCAGTTAAAGAAGTCTCTGTATGGGTTAAAACAGTCACCAAGGATGTGGTATCGGAAATTTGATACCTATATACGGGGACTTGGCTTCACCAGAAGCAAGGAGGATCATTGTGTTTATTTTAAATTAATTGGTGACCGTGTTATTTATTTGGTATTGTATGTGGATGATATGTTGTTGATTGGAATTGACAAAGAAATTATCCAAGATTTGAAGATCCAACTGTTCTCCAAATTCGACATGAAGGATCTTGGTGCTACAACCTATATTTTGGTCATGGAAATTAAGAGAGATCAAGCAAAGAGGAAGCTCTGGTTAAACCAGAGGAAGTATGTCGAGACTATATTGTAGAGGTTCAATATGCATGATAGTAAACCGGTGAATGTTTCGATTCCTGTAGGTGTAAAGTTGTCTGCTGAACAGTGTCCCAAGACACAAGAAGAAGAGAAGGCTATGTCCTTTGTTCCATATGCAAGTGCAGTGGGTAGCCTGATGTATGCAATGGTCTATACTAGACCAAACATTGCACATGTAGTGGGAGTAATGAGCAGGTTTATGTCAAACCCAAGGAAGGAGCATTGGACAGCAGTGAAGCAGGTTTTCAGATATTTGTGTGGCACTAGTGATTATGGCTTGTGCTACCAGGGAACACCAGGATTGGAAAGAGTGGTGGAAATTCATGGTTTTGTTGATGCTTACTGGGCTGGAGATCTGGACCAAAGAATATCTACAAGTGGGTATGTGTTTAGCCTATTTGGAGGTGCAGTTAGTTGGATGAGTAAAATACAGTCTGTAGTGGCCCTTTCAACTACGGAGGCAGAATACATGGCAACCACTCATGCAAGCAAGGAAGCAATTTGGTTGTAGAGACTGTGTTCAAGTACGGGGTTGGTGCAACAAGCTATAAGGATAGACTGTGATAGCCAAAGTGCAATTTTCTTGGCTAAGAATCCTACTTATCATTCAAAGACAAAACACATTGATGTTCAATATCACTTTGTGAGATATATGGTTGAGGCTAAAAGGGTGTTGCTGGTAAAGGTGGACACATTGAAGAATGTTGCAGATGCATTAACTAAGTCTATGAGCACTCAGAAGTTCTCTTGGTGTAGAGAAACAATGGGTGTTGCAAAGCTGGGCTAATGACTTAGCTCTCCTGTGGCCCCCTGCAGAAAGAAAACAACAAGTGGGAGAATGTAGGGCATGTGTTATATTCTTTCCACGACTAGTCACGTGAGGGGGGGCGATAGTCTCCCCTGTATGTTGTGGCCGGCATAGCGCCCCGGGAAAAAATTTTTGGTCTTTATTTTTCGATGGGAGGACCCGCCCATGGTTTTGTGCATGGGTTTGCACATGGTTTTGGGGAATGATGGTTTTCGGCCCCTGGTATTTTATAGATCCGGTCAAGGGAACTATGGTTATGTTCTAATCCAGGGTTAATGGATTGGGGTTTATGTATGCTTTGGCATGTATATATATGTGTTGTAACACTAAAAGGAATATAATGAAAAATCAAGCTGGTCGTCTCGATTTGGGATACAGGGGAAAATATCTGTGTATATATGTTTTATGTTTTATTCTCTCGCATTGTTTATTTTTTGTTTTTAAGATTCATTTGCAGATAATTTCTGTACAGGGTTAAAAACTACATATAAGGAGAGGAAGGGAGTTTTTCCTGTGGTGAGGGTACTTGTGCGGATGAGGAAGGTAGATTTGGCTGATGAGGAGGTTGCGGGTTTGTAAAGTCCTCATGGGTTATGAAAAAATCCCAAGGTATACCCTGTTGCTCCAACTGATGTAATACCACCATCTTGATCAAGGAATGGTGGAATAAGCTATGCATTTGTTGTGGGTGACTTCTCCTCCGGACAACATGACATTTTCTCAATGCTCCTATAGAGATAGTAAGGTAAGTTTAACACCTTAGCCCCTGTGAAATGCATGAGGAAACTGACATGATAGGTATAGAGCCTGGAGTATACCTACCCTCACAGGTGAAGTACTTCATGATAACCAACATCAAAGGGGAAAATCTGTGTTTGAGATGTGAGAAAGGGAAAACTGTTTTACTGCCTCCTCTATACCTTGTTTTGATAAATGGCTCTAAAAAGTCTTTGTCCAATTTCCCCTTTTTAAACCATTTTTCACCCAAAACTGGGATACTTGTGGCTTCAAAGATGGCACTTGCTAAAATCTCAAAATTCACTTCTGCAAGGTTTGAGTGCTTGTTATGCAGGTTGAGAATGAGGAGCCTTGTGAGCTTAGGGTGTCTCTTCACTTGTTTGACCTTCTCACAAAATTGAAAACATCTTGCATTCTGAAAGCATGATAGGATCCTAGGAGAGGAGGTGATGGCCATAGTGCTTTGAGGCTCCAATCTATTTACTTTTCCTCCCTTATGTTTTGGTCTCAAAGGCCTTTGACCTTTATCACTACCACTGCTATTCTTAGCTCCTGACATGGTGATGGGAGATACTGGTTTGAAAATTGGGGCTTGATGAAACAAGGTGAAGATGATGATGGAGTCAATTTTGGAGAATGAGTGGTGTGGAGGCTAGGGTTCTTATGTTTTAGTTTCCTTGCAGCTCAAGGAGGCCCTATCAAAGGTGTATTGTAGCCACCCTCACTTACTCACCCTTGACATCAAACTGGTCTCAAGGAGGTTTTTCTTAAAAACAAAGGCTTGTTTTTTATGAAGGCCCTAGGGTTAACCCACTTAGGGTTTGCAATTCAAAGCATTAAAATAATTAAAATTTATTGAAATTTTGCTTTAGGGACAAGGAAAAGAGGCAACTTACCAATTTTGGTCCTTTTTTAGACTTTGGAGGCGAATGGAGGAAAAAAAATGGACTAAGGCAAGAGATTTAGGCCTTTGAAGTTTTCTGGCATTTGCGTAGCACCCTACCCGTGTTTTCGGGTCAGGCTGTTTGTGCAGCACCGGAAAGGCCTGCACAATAGTTAGCGTAGTGCCGAGCAGGAGGAAGTGTCTGTCAGCCTCTTGGGTGAGTCGGGTGGCATGTTTGCGTAGCGCCCAAGCGCGTGCAGAGATGTCGGGTGGAGTGTCGTTCAGAGGTATTGGGCGGTCGTGCAGAGGTGTTGGGTGGTCATGCAGTGTTCCTTCAATCTTGGGCGAGTCGGGCCTACGTTTACATAGTTCCCGGGGTTTGCGTAGCGCCCAGTGAAATTTTCGCAGCGCTGTGCTGTGTTGAACGGGCGAAGGGCTCTACCTGGATGACATCAACAAGGTCAAAATTGTGGTGATCTACCTGGATGACATCACCGCATTTTCAAAGAGTGACACTGAACACATCAAGCACCTTCTTTGAACCTTTGAAAAATTCCACAGGTATGGTCTGTCTCTGAATCCTCATAAATCCATGTTTGCCTTTTAGGAAGGAAATTTACTGGGTCACGTAGTGACTAAGGAGGGAGTGAATATCGATCCGAAGAGGGTAGAGGCGATAGATGGCATTCCCCTACCAAGAAACAAGAAAGAGATAAAAGTGTTCCTGGGAAGAATAAATTTCCTTAGAAGGTTCATTCCCAACTATGCCAAGATTGTCCGCAACATCATTGGGATACTAAAGAAGAACAATGAAGTTAGATGGACTCCTGAATCCAGAGAATCCATTATCAGAATAAAATAGGCCTTTGCAGAAGCTCCAGTGCTGTTTGGTCCAGATTATGGGAAGTCATTCCTAATTTTCTCTTTCACATCTCCTCACACAATAGCTGCAGTACTTCTATAGAAAATGCTGACGGACATGAGCAGCCCATTGCATTCTTCATCCAAGTCTTGCGAGACGCCGAGCTGAAATATGATATCCTGGAGAAGTAAGCTTATGCCCTGGTCAAATCTCTAAAGTCATTTCGGGTATATGTATTACAGTTTGATATAACTGCCTATGTTCCCACAAAAACGGTGAAGGATGTTTTGGTATAGGGCGATAGTGAAGGAAGAAAGGGCAAGTGGATATCCAAGATTCAAGAGTATGAACTGGAGATAAAGCCTACCAAGCTCATTAAAGGCCAAGGGCTGGCCAAAATCTTGTTTGAATCCAACTGTCAAGCTCTCGGGATAAATCTGTCTATGACAAGAGGAGAAGCATAGGAGGGCACAGGTGCACATTAAGGCATAGAATCCTCCACTCAAAAAACACACGTGAAGTACCTTCTCTCCCCATGGTATAAAAATATATTTGAATACCTTTTATCACTGAGATGTCATCCTAACTATGATAAGGCCAAGTACCACACCTTAAGGCTGAAGTCTCAAAATTATATCATGGAAAATGGGCGACTTTCCTGGAAAGACCCAGCGAGGATCCTATTATTGTGTTTAACAGAGAAGGAGATGGACCTAGTGATGGTTGAATTCCACGAAGGGATATGTGGCAGACATTATAGTTGGCGAGCCACTGCACACAAGATCCTAAGGGCAAGTTTCTTCTGGCCCAAACTGTTTAGTGATGTACATGCTCGTGTCCGGTCCTGTAAGAAGTATCAGACATTTGCTAAAAATAAAAGGTATGCACCTCTACCATTGATCCCATTACATGTGGAAGAACCTTTTAAGTAGTGGGGAATTGATTTCATAGGAGAAATTCACCCAACCTCTAGCAATCAACCTCGATGGATCCTCACTGCTACAGATTACTTCACCAAGTGGGTAGAAGTCATGCCCTCAAGAAATGCTACTGATTCAGTGGTGATCAAGTTCCTGGAGGTGAACATAATAGCCAGGTATGGATGCCCAGCTAAAATCATTACAGATAATGCACAGGATTTCAAGTCAGCTAAATTTGTAAACTTTTGTCAACGTTAAAATGTCTTGCTGGGACACTCCACTACATACTACCCACAAGGAAACGGGCTAGTTGAATCATCTAAAAAGACAGTAGTGAGGATTATGAAGAATAATATCAATGAAAATCAAAAGAACTGGGATTCTTAGCTCAAGTTCACACTCTGGGCAAATCACATAACCACTAAAAGATCCACAGGAAAGTCCCCTTATGAGCTGGTGTATGGCAGAGCCACGGTTTTCCCAATTCAACTTGCATTACCTGTGTCTCAATTCTTACAAGAAAGCGACGAGGATCCCAATGACCTTATCCGAAGAGTGAATCAGTTGGTGAAGTTGAATGAAACCTGGGAAAAGTTAAGCCTCATATTAGCAGAATATCAAGAAAAAATGAAAGGCTTATTTGACCAAAGAGCTAAAGATAGAGAAATCCAAGTTAGGGATTTTGTGCTGTGATGGGATATCAGGCGAGCAGAAAAAGGGAAACATGGGAAGTTCGACCCCCTCTAGTTTGGTCCATTCAGGGTGGTAGAGGGAAAAGGCAACAATACTTTCATGTTGGAGAACTTAGAAGGAGACATACTTGAGGCACCCGTAAATGGGAAATTCCTCAAGTTTTACTTTCATCACTGGTGAGGGCTAATCTAGATCACTGGATATATCATTCCAATGTACTCCATTTGGTTTGCATTTCTCCCATTTCATATTCCATATCATATTCCACTATTCCCATTTTGTTTCATCCATTTTTTACATTTTCCATTTCACCTTCCATATCATCCCCCACTTCATCTTCCATTTTGTGTCCACTTGACTGTTAGTATAAAAATTTGTATAATTAGTGTGCATTTTCTATTCCATGTACCCAATAAAGGCACAGGCATTCAAACCTGCAGTTTCTCAATGCACTAAGAACAACACGTTGTCCCCAGATGGAGACAATGTTGGCCTATGTCTGCTCACAAAGTGGAGAAGTAGAAAGGAAGGGAAATATTATTTTCCAAGAACTTCAGAAAAATCTATCTGCATTTTCATTTCAGGGAAAGAGGAAAGGGTTGCCGATTAAGTATGATAGTGATAAAAACCCATGTTTCCCTCATTCATTCCATCCACCTTATTCTTACCTTTTAGTTTTCTAAAATTTTGATCTCCAATACTTTGAATCTTGTTTAAATCCTAAAGCCCACTCACATAACCTTTCAAACATTTCCTTGTATAAACACACTTATATCTAAGTCCAAAGTATTAACACCGCAACCCCGCCCACTCACCAAACAATTGTGTTATACAGCCACAAACCTTACCTCCTGCCTACACCCCGTCGATTAGGGGAATTTTGAGGTCTAAAATGGGCCTCCTAAGAAAACTGTACAACCAAATTAAAATTTATAAAAACCAACAGGATTCAAGATGATGATGTAACCCATGGGGCATGATTCACCATTTTTTAAGTAAAAGGGTAAAAATATTAAAAAATAATAAAATAATAAAACTACTTTTTTCAAGTTGTATTTTCAACTTATCTCCCAATTTTTTTACTCAAATTTCGAGCTGGAGTACTCATTGGATGCAAAATTTAATTCCTCATACAAGGAGTACCCATGTTATACTTTCGATGGACCCTACTATGTGAATAATGAGAAATACATGAAAATACGTGATTGCAATCACGTTTTTCATGTATTTTTCATTTTTTGTGTAGCAGGGTCCATCAAAAGTATGCAACATGGGTACTCCTTGGATGAGGAATTAAATTTTTCATCCAACGAGTACTCCCACTCGAAATTTGAGTAAAATATTTGGGAGATAAGTTGAAAATACAACTTGAAAAAGTAGTTTTTCTTTTTTCCCTCTAAAACTTGATGATGTCATCAAATCTTATTTTATTATTTCCACTATTATTTTATAATTTCCTTAGGAGGCCCATTTTAGACCTCAAAATTCCCCTAATGGCAAGTATTAAACATTTCTTTTTCACTCATCTCCGCAAGCATAAACCTCCTCCAATGCGATTTGGTGGGACCTATCCTACCTTTATACATTATCGAATCCGCATGCAAACCTCCATATTCCACATTTTACTTTACCTTTTACCTTTCGCACTCACCAACATTCAGCACGTTGTATGTCACAATTCGTGGATTTCACAACTTACCTACTACAGTGCCCACAACATTAATGTTTTAAAACTTGCGATATGACCCGATCGCCATCGCACTTCACAACGAATACCACATCGCAAATCGGAAATTATAACTTTTCCATCTCCGCCAACCTTTATCTTTTGTGATTGCCAATGTGCGATATCGCGTTGTGCACATTATAACTTTATGCTCCACCACACTTCACAAAATTTAAAGTTCAAATCATATTCCCGATGCATATCCTGCTCCGACTGCAATTTTGCGATGCGTTTTGGGCCCCACTTCCTCGCCACATCATCAAAGCCTTTCCCCACGACCTTTGTCTCACCCTTTTGTAGTGATTAAAATCGTCCCACCGTGTGTTATGTACCACACATCCCCTTCTAAATCTCGGTCTCTGGTTCTCACAAGTTAAAACACAACGCGCGGAATAGATGGTCTTTTCATTTTGGTTAATGTGAATCATGAGAACATGGAGTGAATGCCTTTCATTAGTAGATGAAATCAAGTGGTAGTAATCAGACCGCTCACTAGTTTTCAGCCAATTCTCACAACGCCTTTGAAGATTCTGGAATTTAGCCTCCGTGGCTAACTGTTTTGCTTATTTTTACTGTTAGATAGTGATGTTTTGCTGGTAAAATCCCAATTTTACCCAATTCTATTTTGATTTTTTTGTTGCAGGAGTGATTTCTTGAAGCACTCTCTGATATTTTGTGAGGATATTTTGGGTTCCACCTGTGTGGGTTGATCACGACAGAATATTTGATCAGAAACCCTCAGGGAAAACTCTATATGTAGTGGGTTCTAAGATGAAACAAAGCTTCTGGAATTTTGAATAATTTTGCTGTAGTTTTGTATGACTGTGCTCCTTGTGCTCCGAGACACATATTTGGGAGAGTTGTTTAAACTTAATATGAATACAGAGCTGATACGTGGATTCCAGATGAAGCAATGAGCAGTATGTATTTGTTTCTTTCTTTGTTATCAGTAATCTCCTCTTTATATGTAATCATATTTCATACTATTTTTCTTTGATGGTTCATGTAATGTAGCTGCTGGTGATCTGCAAATTTATTCATGAATTCATATCTATATAATGCTCAGGTGTTGATGCTCATGTATTAAGCTTGCCGCATTTTCTTAATTTGTGCTCCACGAGCCTCTTTTGTTGTCCATATTTCATTTATATACATTTCCTATGAGTTCATAAGGGACAGATTCTTAAATCTCTTAAGCCTGTCTCTCGTGAATTCCTTCTCAATTCTCTCTCAACGCCTCTACATATTTTAAAATTTTCTTCTCATTGTTTTATGCTTGGCCCAATTAGGAGCCACCAAGCCTCACAACCTCTTGAGCCCTCTCACAATATAGGGAATTCACATGAATTGACTCCAAAGTCTTCTCCATCCATGGACCACCAAAACCATTGTTCTCTTATTCCATATTTCGTCAGAGGCATATTATACCATTGTTCACATTCTACCTCTGATTTTAAGATGTTCTAGGCACTGTTCTTTTGCAACTCAAGGCTATCTCTAGCAGCTACAATAGGACACTCAAATTCATCAATTGCAATTTTTTGTAAAGAGATTGAAAGATAATCCAAATTTAGATGAATTTAGAAAAGAGGCCTTTGAAGTAAATACCCTACTGGCACAATAGCAAGTTATTTTTTAAAAAATTTATCAATTATCCTTGTATTATGTGAGCAAATAACTTCACCGATGAATCAAATATCAGACCAGAGGATCAGTTTCAATGAGATTGATGATAAGGTTTCACAGTATGTCACCTGGTAGGATTCTGTTAGTGGTCGAAAGGCCAACCTGCCTAGGATTGAGGACTCTAAAAAGGAAATATTTTTTACTGACTGGGACATATAGTTGAAACATGTTGAAAGAGCCATTTGCAAAGCAAAATATGTGGCTACTAACATTGTTGAAATTGTCAGTCAAAATATCATCGCTGCAAATCATATTGATAGATGTCCTCCCAGTTCGCTTCCTATTGTGTAAGACTTGATAATACAATGGAAAGTAGTTTCAAAGGTAAAAGAGGAAGACATCATAAATTTGGAGAAACTGGATTGGGATAAGTATTGGAGATACTTGGTAAAGCCACATAGCGAATGGCTTATGCTACATTGTCTTATAGATACATCCTCCTACATGTTACCTCCACTTTCAGATGTGGTTTTCACTGGAAAGTTGTGCATCAGACCAGATCAACATCCTGAGGTTAAGCCTATGCTTAACATCCTTCAGATGAAGGAACAAATGGCTGATGAGACAGCAGGACAACCATCAAGCAAGTCACCCTTTAAATTATTTTTCTATTTAATTTTCACTTAGTTTAGGGAGAGTTGTTTTAACCTCCTCGGCTTATATTGTAATAAATATTTTAAGATTTTCTATTTTATTATATAAACCCTTTCATGTCTTTTAAGAAGGTGTCCTAAAAGTTTGAAGGGAAGACTTTACAAAAGTCACACTTTTCTACTCTTGAAGTTTTCTTAATAGAAAGGGCTGGACCAAGTACTGTTTCTCAAATGAGCAGAGTGAGCATATACATGGTACTTTTATCCTATATTTTATATTTTTGTTCCAAATGAGAAATGGTTATTTATCTTATGATGTTTTGTTTCATGTATCTATTTGAAAACAATCATGCATTAAATTACTTTTGAACATGTTAGATTCTTATCCTTTGGTACATATTCAATATAGCCATTAAACAATTGCGATATAGCCTTATCCAATTGATTTAATTAACTATTTAATTAAATTAATTATTTCAAATCATTTTCATATTTTCTAAGTGTTTGTAAAATATTTATTTGTATTTGCAGAAATATCATCTTTATAAATCTCACAAAGAATATAATTAATCCCGGGATGCATATAGATAGATATATTTTTTACTTCAAGCTTTCTATTACTTCCATCTACCAAGTTACATAAAGTTATAAATCCATCCATTCACCCAATTATATTTCACTTGGAAGCTAGTCCCATAAATCTAGTAGGAGCTACCATTCCAAACGAAAAAGGGACATTTTTTAAGTCCACAATTGGGTGGTTTTCCCTGATGTTGTTGCACCAATTTTCGGGGCCTCAATAGGACTGTAATAGCTGATGATTCTGAATCAGCTTCAAAAACCACTTACAATGATTTAGCCAATTCTTTCCTACACATAATTGCAACCAGGCTGAAAATTCTTCCTTACAAAAACATGATTCGATGGGTCGTTGAGAATAGGAGCATTGTCGACAGGAAATTTGTAACTACAAATCAGACAATTATTGGTTCATTTACAGGGGAATATTTGACCAGAATGTATAAATTACCTAACCTGTAGGCCAAGTATGATAAGAAATTTGTCGATGCCTTTATCAAGGATCATGGCCATCCATCAGAACCAATCAGAAAATGAAGGACAAAATCAAACAAACACAAGTAGGAAGAATTAGGTAAGTACTATGTTGATTCCCTTTCTACTCCATTTCGTTAAGAAACTGTTATGATTTGTAGGCTTTCTGGTTTACCCAATACTCAAAATTTTAAGGATAATTGAGTGCCACTTATTGACACAACCTTAGTGGGTTTTATCATGGATTGGGGAAATATACTCTGAGATAAAATAGCCACAAATATTCTTTATTTTTGATGAAATCATAGTGTCTATGGGAATTTAGTTCCCCCATTATATATTAGTGCATACATAATGGATTCCCTATGTTTTTATATGGAATTTCCCTATATGGGATGGAAATGGACTATAGAAGACCCAACTCCAATTCATATTTACCATGACCTCCTTTGGGATACAAAACACATACCTCATATCTCCTAAATATGCCATAGATTCATTCTGCCCATTCATTTCACTATCTTTGGTAAAAATTTCCCTCGGTTATCCCGACAAGATGAAACCAATTTACTCGAAATATGGAATTGGTTTGGTGAAGAATTTTTTACTTATATCCAAGTCTTTGGAAGCCGATCCAATCCTCATGTTTTACCATTGTTTGTTCCTGATAATCTTTTAGCTAGAGAAATTGCCTATTAGACCGTAGGCAATGGAATTTCTAAAGTCTTTAAAGAATCTAATAAAAATATGTGGCTTGCTTTTCCTCTCTAGTGTGGCATATTTTCCCTTTATATAGGCATGCTCTTCTAGAAATTAAGGCCATTCAAGAACTTGGATTTCCTACCATTCCTAATAAACATTGTGATCCTCATAAAACTGTCAAGAGGATTACAACAACATCAAGCATTAGAGAGTCTGTCCACAAGGCATACATATTTGATGATTTGTTTGAAAATATTCTGACATATTCAATGGTTATAAACTTAAGTAGGGCAGAGCCTGTCTCCACAACAAATGGTTCAGTTCACACAATACAGAGCTTCTAGATTACATAATGTAGCTCTAGATTCATTGAGGATTTATCCTGAAGAAATAATTGATGTTGATAAAGTAGTGGTTGATCCTACACAATCTACTTTAGATTCTCAACCACAAGAAACAATTGCATCTTCCTCTTCTCAAGCTGAAGATCTTTTGCCTAATACTAGGCTTGATAAAATATGGGAATAGTTTAATAAGGTTATCAAAGGTACAAAACCTCAAGATTTGAGAACTCCTGTACAAAACAAGGTTATTGACACTTCTAAAATTTTGGAAAATACTCGAAAGGCTTCTGACAAGCATTTAAAAACTGATGATATTGAAATTATACTAGCCTTCCCAAACTACGAGGTTGTATTAAGGATAGAGTAAATTCCTCCCCTTGATATATTTTACAGTCTTGAGCATAAAGTTGTTATTAAAATACATAGGAGGAAAAGGATAATCGACCACTCCTAGGCTTTAGTTCCTGGAAATTCTTCTTTTCATGTATTATGGAAAGACTCTTTCACTAATCCTACAAATGAGTTTGGAAGACTCATTCAATTTAGAGGCGCCTATGCCTCAATGAACATAAATAAAGCCACTGAAGTACAACAATTACTACAAAAAAAGGAAGACAAAATTGTGCATTTAGAACAAAATCTCGAGATTGAGAAACAAACGATTACCAATCAATGGAAAGGACAAATTTCTGAATTACAGAACAATTTTAATGCCCTTAAAGTTCAGTATGACATTGATTTTAAAGCTTGAGACATGCAGATACAGGAACTACAAAGCAAGATTGAATAGCTATCTAACAATGCTAAATTGAATGACTTCAATAAAGAAGCAAAAAAGTTAAATACTCTTCTTGCTCAGTAACAAGTTATTTTCTGCCAAAATATGGCAACTATTTATGACCTTTGCAGCCAACCAATTCACCGATTGAACAAATTGATGATAAAAAGACTTATTTTGATGACGTTGAAGACAAAATTTCAAACTTTATAACTTGGAAAGAAAGTGCAGAAGGAAGATTAACTAATAATCCTAGAGTCAAATAATCACATAAAGATATTTTTTTCAGGGAGTGGGACATTCATCTCAAACAAATGGAAGCAACAATATTCCAAGCGAGATACATTTCTAATAATTTGATTGAATCAATTTCTGATAATTTGTTTTAAGTAAACCTTATCTCCAGCTGTCCCGAGGGAACACTTCTAGAAATTAAACTGCTTATTAGAACATGGTAGGAGGAATCCAAGAAACGTGTAGAAACTATAGAGAAACTTGCTAAAATCAATATGGAAAGTTATTGGAATTTTATAAAAAACTACACAGTCAGTGGTTAATGCTCCATTGCCTATATAGTAACACCAATTAGATGCTGCCAACATTAAGGGACATTGTGTTTATCAGTCAAATATGGATTCAACTGAAGGCTCCACCAGAATTAAAGAACATGACAAATATCTATGATTTGAAAATGGGAGAACAATATTCTTCACATGCTTAAATAATTTGAAACAACAAATTCTAAAAATATCTCTTGTCTATTTTAGAGTTTTTTATTGAAATTTCTTTCAAGTTGTTATTTTATTTGATTTATTTGTATTTCATGAAAAAAATAAAAAGCCCCTTCATTTTTTAATGGAAGGGGTTCTGAATTTTGGAAATAAGGCTTACATTTACTCACTGTAACTTAAGTTATCTTAAAAGAAAGCTGAACCACTACCGTTTTTCTCCTGAGCAAAGTGACGATTTATCGGGTACTACTATATGTTTTTTATTGCCTTGCTTAAGAGTTGAATGGCATTTTTATCTGTTTATAATATATGTGTTATAGCAATCGTACATTTTCACTATTGATATGTGGGATTGGAATTATATATTGTATGCATAAACAACGAAATCTCATATTTATGTGAATAATTTATCAAATAATTTAATTAAATTAGTTATCATTCTTGTTTTAATATCATAACTACATGGTAATATATATTGTCATGCTATTTATGAAATCATTTAAATCACATATATGCAGATAAAATTTCTCGGGTTAAATATTAAATTTATATAGATGTTATTCTATAGTTTTAATCATATCATTATACCATCATTATACTCCACTTTTTTCTTATAATTTCAAATGAAGGGAAACTAGTCCCATAATATCTAGTCGAAGCCACCAATCCAAATGGAAAAGGATATGCTTTAAGGTCCCAACTGGGTAGTTTTCCCTTATGTTGAGGCATACATTTCGAGCCTTCAACACTTACACATTCTTCAATAATTCACTGCACTCATCAATTATCACCAATATCTGATCTTGGAGATCTGTCCATGGTACTTCTTGTCACAGAGTTTGTCCACTGTTGAAATTGGCAACATGAAAGGGCTTCTAATTTAATTTTCCCTTTATTAAATTAGAAGTAAATTTTAATTCCACATCACATGACAACTTGTACGAGTTAAATGAGTCAGGAAGACTTAGTTAGCTCATTTAATTTGAGTTGAGGGTCAAACTAGATGCATGTAGAGTTATCCCTAAGTTTTAGGGGGTCTAGTTGTAGTTTATTTTGAGTTGTAATTAGTTAACTCAATTATTTGAGTTAAAATAATTTTAACTAGTTCTAACTGACAAATGAGCTAGTGATAGGTCCAATGAATTAAATCTAATTTAATTCACATGCAGTGATCAATTATATAACTGATAATTCACTATAAATAGTTGTTGCATGTCATTTCTAAGGAAGACCTAGTTGACATTCGAGTTAAAGGGAAGAGAACTATCAATTGTATAATTAGAAAATTGTATAGGTCATGCATGAGGTCATCATGACACCTTGTAAGTATTTCACAATCAATTGATGGGAATTTCATAATTAATAGGGCTCAATTAGCCTAGGAATGTGTGAGAAAAGCTGGTCAATTAGGTGCAAATAATTGGTTAAGTATTGGACCAAAATTTCCAGGATCAGAGTGAGAGAGCTAGAGATAGTGCAAATGTTTCTTAGGAGGGGAAATAAAAGTGCATTTTTTCATGTTCTTGAATTAATGAAATATACAGATAGTGTGGTTTTTAGCTGAGGCTTTCCCTAGATAAATCTTTGTGTTGTGAGATTGAAATTATTTCTCTTTCTTGTTAATGTGATTGTGCGATCGTAATTGGTTTTCTCAATTTGTAGAATTCATTCAGTATTTTGGTTTATAATATTACAAGATTAGTTGAATCTAGTTAGATATTTCTACATGGTATCAGAGTAGGAATCACTATAGAAGAGAAGAACTAGAGTTTGTTTTAAATAGGTGAATCGAATTTGCAAATTTATTCTTCAGGACCTGTAACAAATCGGGATGTCTTTCTCTAGATTGAGACTCAAATATTATCTTGAGGGTAATTCAAATTACATAGCATGGAAGGATATGATGGAGGCAGTGTTGGAGGACAACATACTAAAGGAATTCATAGACAGTGACATTCCCCAACCCGCAACAACAAATTCTCAACTTCTTGATGCATGGAAGAAGAATGTATCAAAGGCAAGAAAGATTCTATTAGAAGGAGTTTGAGATGATATTGTCTCGAACCTCCATGGAAAGGAAAATCCATGTGCTATGTGGAAGGCCTTAACAGATCACCACATGAATATGGCGCTGAAGGACAAGATCAAAAATATCAATATGGAGAAGGGCGACGCGATCCCAAAATACTTAATGAATTTCACTCAATGTCGAGATGAGCTTGGAAGTGTTGGTGTGATGGTTTCCCAGGATGATTTGGTAAGCCTAGCACTTCTAGGCCTTCCCAAGAGCTAGCATAGCTACCAAGACTTTGTGAATGGGAGGGAGAAGCTCCCAGGGTGGGCGTGATTGTGGTCTGACTTGGAATAAGAACAGATTTGGTGGAACAACAGATATGGATCCTCATCAAAGAATGATAATGAGGAGAATTGTGGGTTGGCTAGAAAGGAGAAGAAAGGGAAAAGGAAGGCTTCCTATTACAAATCGGATTTCGGTCAGGTAGGAAAGAAGCAAGACTTTTCAAAGGTAAAATGTTCTCACTATCATGAGATTGGACACTATGCTACAAAGTTTCCACACAAGAATTCCAACATGAAGTTCTCAGGAGGAGCGGAAGGTGAAGCACTTGCTTCATAGTTTGAGTTGGATTTCACCCTCATCGCATGCATGGTGTCATCGATGATGGGTTATGTGTGGTAATTATATAGTGGAGCTTCGTTCCATATTACCGACAATAAATAATTCTTCAGTAGCTTGGAGGATAAGGATATCCATATGCACATCAAGATAGGAGATGACGGGAGGTATAGTGCTACTGACATAGGTATAGTTACCTTTCAGAGGGAGTTGGGTAATCCTCTCACATTAAAAGATGTCATGTATGTTTCTGGTTTAAAGAAGAATTTGGTTTTTATTGCTATGTTGGAAGAATGTGGCTATGATGTGATATTCACAAAGGAAAGGTGTTCCTTCTTCACAAAGCCATGGGACATGTGAAGAAGATTGGGGTTCAAGTAAAGAACCTCTACAAATTGGATGTAGAATATTATGATGTCTTGAGCATGAAAGCAGATAAAGTGGTGAGCCGAGACATCAGTGAGTTATGGTATAGAAGGTTGGGCCATCTACACCATGGCACTTTGAAGATCATGTAACAGATTTCTACAGGACTTCCAAAGGGTGCACTTGAGCAGCGAGATACATGCAAAGGGTGTACATTGGGGAAGTATACCAAAGCCACCTTTCACTATAAGGAAATATGAGCCAAGATGATCCTTGAGAGAGTTCACCCAGATGTGTGTGGACTATTCACGACAACTTCCACAACAAAAAACAAATATTATGTGATTTTTGCAAATTATTTTGATGCTAGTGTTGGATTTTATTCATGTAGAAGAAAGATCAAGCGCTCTCAAAGTTTTAGTTCAAAGAACTTGTCGAGAAAGATACAGGGAAGAAGGTGAAGGCTCTGAGGAGTGACACTAGTGGAGAATATGTCTCTAACGAATTCAATAAATTTTGTGCTTTAGAAGAAATTTGAAGGGAATTTATAGCACCTCATAACCCATAACAGAATGGAGTTGCGAAAAGGAAGAACATAAATCTTATGGGAGAAAAACGAGCTATGTTTTATGATCAAGGCCTACCGTTTCATCTATGGGTGGAAGGATGAAATAAAAAAACATTTGTGAACAATAGAATTCCTCATCAGATACTTGGGATGAGTACACAAGAGGAAGTTTTTTTAGGTAAGAGACCAAATGTGTCATATTTTAAAATTTTTGGTTCATCAATTTATTTCCATGTGGCCAAATATGCCAGGAAGAATCTAGAGTCAACAACTGAGTTGGGGATATTTGTGGGGTACATGGATACACCTTACAACTATCGGGTGTAACATAGGATGACAATGGTCAGAAGAGATGTGAAATTTGATGAAGAGAAGGTCATGTGAATTTCCCTTGAGAGGGAGCTTTAGTTGCATGTAGTTGAGGAGCTCTTGGCTCTAAAATAAGAACCTCAAGATGTGGAGCAACCACAAACAGATGTGTAGAGAGTGGAAGCACCCACACATGCAAAGACATCCCGAGATGAAAGGAAGTGAACTAGAGAGGCTGACAGGTTGTTGCTTGATGTTAGAGAGAACATGGGAGCAACCACATCACAACACAGGTAGAGAAGGTCCCCAAAGTAGTACACTGGCTACATGGATCTTATGACCGAAAGTGTAGAGATAGATCCATCCTCTTTTGACAAATCAGTTCAAAAACCAGTCTGGGTAGATTCTGTTATCACCCAAAAATTTTCAAAACATCATTGGGTCAACTCTGTTTTTGATCATGGTCTAAAAATGGATTTGAAAGTCATTTTAGGATTTGGTTAAGGGTAGGTTAGAGTCTTTATAAGTTTAAAGGTCATAATTGAATTCAAATTAAGTCTTTTAGAGGTCCATTCCATGATCAAATACTCTCACATTTTCCATTTAGGAGTCATTCCATAAGGTTTCGACTTAAATTTCTGCAATTAGCCAATAATCCCCCATTTCGTAGCGCCGCTAGTTCAAAAAAGAGGATTTGCGATACGAAAGCGCTAATACTTTCGTAGCGCAAACTGGAAAAAATACACTGTGGACGCTACGAAAGCGTGGTTTCTTAACCATTTTGTCAATTAAGCTAAAATATGTTAGAATCCATTAGGAAATGATAGGATAGTGGTATGGTGAGTCAATTTGTTATCAGATTCAATGTACTTACCTGTCTCACAGTCATCATCGTCATGATAGGACATGAATGAGGCATCATTCATAATTGAGATGACATTTCAAATTCAAAATCTTGCCTAATTTGGTCATTCTCGTTTTCATTTTCCTCCATACGAGTGTGTAAGCTCTGAAGCAGTCAAGCTAAGCCTGTGGTTGTTCTATACAAATGCTATCTTCACCATAATCAAGCGAGGCTGTTCCACATTCTCAAGTGAGTTTGTTCCATATTCTCAAGCGAGGTTGTTCATATCCTATTCAAGCGAGGTTGTTTCATAGATTCAAGAGAAGTTGACAGGGTTTTATAAGAAGCATGGCAGAGGAAAAGAAAGTCCATAGAGGGGGACATTGATTAATATATGAGCCTGAAAATGTGAAGGCTATAACTGAAGATCAAACAGTGATGGAGGCTTTTAGCAAAGCAGGTTGTCTCCAGTTTTGTGAAAAGCTGTAGGGTTGCCACACACAAGTGTTTAAAGAATTTTCCTTACACTTCAGTGGAACAACTACCAAAATTGGGATGTTAAATGTGCAATCACACCTAAGATTGTTGCTTCTGTGACAGAAATACCAAGGGGGCAAGAGACTTGGTTTAAAGTTTTTAAATTTGATATGGAACCATGTAAGGAATTCATGAAACCTGAGTATGCAGATATGGACCTCAATAGTGCAATACCTAGAAGTTGTATCAAAAACACCTATGAAAAGTTGTTGTTCAACATTCAAAGATACTTTACATGTGAAGGAAGATACCATAAAGTTTCTACATATCATTTCAAGCTACTTCTGTATTTCACAAGTATGATTTCACTAGATTTTCCATTTTATTTGCATAGAAGCCTTGCCAAGATGGCTGATAAAGTACAAGCCAAATCTAATGGTTGTGAAACATATTTGTTTCAACATGGCTTGATAAAGTTATTGGTTTTGAATGAGCTTCAGAAAATAAGTAGGGATTGGTCCTCCTTTTTGTTTATGAATGGTTTTGAACTAGAAACCCTAACCCCAGCTAGAAACCCTAAAACTAAAGGAATTACTTCACAACTAGTAGCATAGTCTAGTCAGTTGTGGTTGCAAAATCAAAGAGGTTTGTAAAGTTGAAACCAAGGAAACAAGTTGAGAAAAGGACAGAGAAGACACAAGTTCTTGTTGCAGCAACTCCATCACGTGCAAAACAGAGGTCAAAAAGTGCCAAAGAGTTAAAACAAAAACAAGTTGCCAGCAAGCAATAAATCAAGAGAGTGACAAGAAGCCAAGTAGTGGCATCAAAGGGAAAAACAATTGTTTCAGGTACAGAGGATAGCCTAGTGATAAAGGGAAATTTAGATGACATCCTTCATGCAATTGATATAGAGGAATCACCCATTGTGCAAGCTGATTTCATTGGAGTAGATGAACACAAACAGAAAAAGGCTAAGTCAGCAAAGAAACTTGAATTTGAGGGTGAAAATGCAACCTTTATCTTTCAAGCAAGGAAACCTTTAAATAGGCATGCTAAGAAGCTCAAGGAAGGCAGCAAGGAGGTCCAAGAAACTATTGAAACAACTAAAGTCCTTGAAGAGGTGGTTGATCTCTCATCACCAACAGCGGAACATGCAGCCATCAGGACAATGAAGGGATAAGAACACATGATAGAGTGTCAACATCTTGAAGATAAATTGAGATTAGTAAACCAAGAGATTGCTATGATGAGAAAGAGGGCGAGAAATAATAGTATTGAAAAAACAAAGTTCAAGAGAATGAAGCAACTTTGGGAGGGTCAAACTGGTTCTAGGTCTGAAATTCCAAGCAGTGCAGAACATTTTTTCACATGGGCAGTTCCAGCCATCAAGGAAGATAAATTTATCAGAGTAATCAATAATCACTTGAGAGCCAGTAATAAAATACTAAGAGATCAAGTGGAGGACTTGGAGCAGCAGCTGAAATTGACCTAGGATGAGCTAAAAACAAAGGTGCAGAATGAAAATCATTAAAAAAGTCAAAAGCTAAATCAAGTGAAAATTAAGAAGGGACCTCATGAAAATTGTGTTTTTTAGTTCAAATGACCTTTTGTTTTAATGAAACCAGTGGTATTATAAAGTTTTGGCACATTTTTGGTATAAATTTTGAAGAAATCTGGGCAAAACTGCTCACTTAGCAGTTTCGTAGCACAAACAGTGCAAAAAGAGTGAAAAGCGCTATGAAACTGCTGTAGCAATTTTTTCACCCTTTCTCATAAATTTTTGAAGATTAAATGTGTGTATTATGACCTGAAATTGCTAGGGAAGTTGTGTTAAGTGATAAAGAATATAATCCTAGAGGAAAGAAACCAAAATTTTGAAGGCAAAAGGGTTAAAAGGCCGCGCTACGAAAAATGCTACAAAACTGTGTTGTTTTCATAGCGCAGGTCTACTTTAGCTATTTTGAACAGTTTGATGGTGGTCTTGAACAAATGGCACTTAAGAATGATTTTGGGCAGGTATTAATTCCGTTTCTAATAGCAAATAACCTTGAAGTGATGGGTTCATGATGGTCGGAGTGTCTCAAGAATACAAAGAATTCTATGCCTAGAAAACAGGGGACAGTTTCCTACTTTGATGGAGATTAGTGTTATGGTAATAAAGTGATGAAGATTATCATATGGATTTGACCTTATGGGAATACAATTAGCAAATGATGTAGAGTTAAGGAGTTTGTAATAGGACTGTTCATTAAATTTGCATCTGTCATTTTGTAATAAATACCATGTCATATGGTTAGGCAAGGTGTCAAAAGTTAGGAATTCGATGTATCTAGCTCATGATAAGGTTATATTATGTTGTAAATGATCTATAAAATATGAAGAAGTCGAAATGCCAAGGGTTGGAAATTTTTAGCAAAAGACTGTGTTTATTGTAAGTGACTGGTTTTCAACTTAATACAGAGATTTCTACTTAGCTAACTGAGATTCATAAGGAGTTCTAGTGTGTTCTTGTTCTAATTGCATCTTTTTACTATCCTATGACAGTGGTGTTTTCTTATGTTACTCATAATTTATGCTCTAACTTCCTTCATAGACAAACTGACTATGTGTTTTATAGTTTCACATGTGTATCTCTGGACTAGAACTTTGATATGCCTTGACTTCCATTCTAAGTAGATTGTTTTGTTTTACTAAAGCTATTTTGACTCCGTAAGCCTAATTTGCGCTTGCTAATGTGATTTACAACCAATATATATCATTTATATATTTACTACCCCACATAGAGTTAGCCATCTATATTTCTATCAAAAATCATTAACCCTTGAGAGAGCCCTCTCAGGTTGAGGAGGCTAAGCCTCAATCAAAATATTGGTTTGAAACAGTTACATGAGATTGATTTTATTGGCAGCCTATCATGTCTGATTTTGTGATAAGAGATTCCATGGTTGAGGAGTATGAATCCATTATAAAAAATAGTGCATGGGAATTAGTCCCAAGACCGAAGGGGAAGTCAGTTGTAGGATCTAGGTGGATCTAAAAGGTGAAGCAAGAAACAGATGGGAGTGTGGAGAAGCACAAGGTCAGGTTTGTGGCCAAAGGGTTCTCTCCAATGGAGGGGATTGATTATTATGATAACTTTGCACCAATCAATCAAATCAAAGGTACTCATCAATCAAATCCATCCTTGCACTCTCAGCGCAGATGGGATGGTAGATACATCAGATGGATGTAAAGACAACCTTCCTCAATGCGGTGATTTAGGAAGAGGTGCACATTGAATAACCAAAATATTTTGAGACCTTCGACAGAGAGTCGCATGTGTGAAGACTCAAGAGAGAACTGTATGGGCTGAAGCAAGCACCTCGTTATTTGTACACCAGTATTGACAACTACTTCATTGTAATATTCCCAAATTTTCACATCACATTTGGAATATTAGAGTCCTTGATTTTCTTAATGAATTAAGTAAATAAAAGGGTGGAGGGACCCACAATTCTCAATAAGAATAAATATCCACTTTGTGTGTGTGAATGTGGATTAATCTAGACTAGATCTGCAAAAAGAGGTAGTTGAGCAACTACTAATGTGAATGAGATTGAGATCATGTCTCATTTCTTTAATGAGAGAGATCATTGAGGTTGATTTATCAACTCAAGATGGAAGGAGATGCCAAACAAAGGGTCATTGAGCGCTAATGAATGGGTGGGTGGAGGATCATGCAAATGAATGCACATGATTGAGGAGGTGTACATTGCACCTGTGACCGTTTGGTTGATCTGGCCTAAACAAGCCGTCCCACTCTGTGGGAGAATCTGTCCACATAGAGACAACGCAATGAGATTAGGCCAAGTCTTTGGGATGGCTCAATCATTGCAAAGGAGATGAAGCAAAGGTGAAAGGCATCTGGATATTTGATGTGTTGACTTTTAGATCCGAATTGCTTGCTATCCTATCAGACTTCGGGCTGTTTAGCAGATCGTTGGTGTGTTGTTTACAATGCAGTTCCCGGGGCTGACCCTCTCCTCTTTCCTTGAGTGATATCTAAGGAAGAGGTTTGTACTTCATTATACATCAGGCTTTAAATTCCATTTCCTTTTTCTACTTTCTGTAGAACATTCATATTCATAAATCTGCAGATTTTTGAAGATCAGTTTGGAAGGTGGAGGTTGTCTTCAGTACTTCAACTAGAGAATAAGGTGAGGGATTATTCCCATCACTTGGGCTTATAGATCAGCACTTACAGAGCCACATTGCAGATCTGGCATCAGGCCAAAATTTATTGACCTCCTAGTAGCAGTATTCTCCTCAAGAATAACGATGTCCATATTGCATATCTGAAAGGAGGAAGGAAGTTGCTAGTACTTCAACTAGCAATCCAGTGGAGGATCATTCCTCCACATTTCCATCAGTCTTGCCATCAGCCTGGATTTTATTGCAGCATATTCCAGTAGGAAAAAGGCCTCTCTTACCCTCACAGCGCAGTTTTCAGAGGTAGTTGTGTTGCAGCAACTGCAATCATCTTTTGGAGGATTGAGAAGATAGATTTAGAGCTTCTAGCTCATAGTTATGAGGAGGGGATCATCCCTTCAAGAATAGATCTGATCTGAGCATACATTTCAGCCATCTATTCTTCATATCTGTATTTCCCAGCAGATCAAGGATCAAACCCTAGGGAGGTGATTTTTCCAAAGTTGCAGATCTGGAAAATCCTTTCTGGGTTATCTTGGGAATCCATCACAGTGGCCAGATCTTGAATCTTGGCATCATCAGAGCTCCAGTTTTGAGTGTATCTTCATTTCTCTTTTCAGTCTGCAACTCCATGTTTATATTTTGCTGAAGAGACAGTGCAGTATTTGCTGCAGAGCCTCAACAATTACGTTGTACCTGTTCCACACATGTTTTCAGGGTGATCCTAGCTCATATTTTTGGCTAGATATCCCTATGTCTTTTACTTGTGTAATTGATTCATCTCCAATATAATAAAATGGCTCATCTCTTTCTGCATATTCTAACTTGTACTTAGATTTATTGTTTATCTTGTTGCAAGTTCTTATATTGTGTGAAGTATTGCTGCATTCTTCCTTTTGGGATATTACAGTGGTATCGGAGCATGATCTTTGGCTCAGCTTGTGGACACTTCATATTTTTACATTGAAAGAAGAAAAGATAGATGAGATATATCATGGAGGATGAAAAATCTGTCACTCCTTTCTTTAGATCCATTCAAGATCTCTCCAAGGAGGTATATCAAATGAAGGAGGAAGAACAGAGAGAAGATCCAAGAAGAAGATGTGATGAGGAAAGTACTTCCTATCAGTAGCAAAGAAGAACGAAGAATCCTAGATCTCCTCATAGATCCACTATGCCCACTTTCTTTGAAGAAGGTGAGAGGTATAGAAATGAAAGAAGGCATGAACCTAAGACTCATGAGACTCTCAGTCTGTATCTTGAAGAGTACAAAGCACAGTCTAGAGCTTTCAAGGAGAAGCTAACTCTCCAACAATTCTTCCAGATTAGAGAAGAAAGAGGATCCTATAGCAGCAATAGGAGAAAGAGGCATAATAGATTCTATTTACCTACATTTGATGGATCTTCCTCAAGCAATGTCAAGGCTTGGAGGAGGGAGTTAGATTCATTTTTCAAGCTACATCCTGTGGCTAAAGAGGAGGCTGTTCAAATTGCAGCAGTTCATCTCTTAGATGAAGCAGAAGATTGGTGGTCTGGGCACCTAGAGCATGCAAAGGTGACCAAGTATTCATATAGAAAGAATTTTGATGTGGAGGAGACAGAGTTGTGATACAAAGAGACATCTCCCCAGGAAACCAAGGAGAATGTCAATCTTGTCACTCTGGATAAGAGGTCACTACTTTCACCACCTGTTGTAGAATTACTTGTATCTAGAGGAGAGACACTTGCATCTTTGTAAAGTAGTCTTGAGCTCTTGACTTATGGAGTCCCATGCATGGATCAGAAGATACATGAGGAAGAGGAGGAGGATACTAGCATTGGTACACTTGAAGAAGAGAGGCCATCCCTCTTACCAGTAGTTGGAGATACTGTTGTCTCGATTGGAGGAACTCTTGTTAACTTTCAAGAGGTTCCCACATATCAGTTGATCTAAGGTATGCATAAAATTTCAACACATATTATTTCAAGATCAATGCATAACCAAGGGTTAGAAAAAAATGCTGGTTTGAAGCAGAGACATATCACAGCGCAGAGGACCCTTGATTTAATCAAGGAGGAGACTGAAAACTATCCCCGTTCATCATTGTTGAGATGCATTCAACCCCTTGAGTTGATATGTAAAGTTTCAGTAAATGGGATTAGCATTATCCTATGTACAATGGTTGATTATGAGATTAGTATTGTGCCTTACTTTGAAACAACATATGTATTACCCTACCGATCTACAACGTTGTCACTTAGTAGCTGTGACAAAGAAAGGGCTTCATCATTCTTGGAGCATTCTAGAGGTAGCTTCACTCATGAAGCAATGGAAGCAAATATGACAAACAGTAGACATCTTGGAATGAGAAACCTTTTCTCCTTTCTAGATGACCCTTTCTCAATGTGCCTCTCACTACTCAAATAGAGACTTCTACTTGCATTAAATAAAAAACTTATTTGGTTTTGGAGGGCCTTTGATGGAGAGAGAATATCATGAGAGATGCATTTCAACATTTCATGAAATGCAAAAGTCTTCAACAGTTTGGGAAGGATGGAATTCTACAAAGGGAGGATGCCATGATTATGCAGTACCTCATTCATCATCCCCATGGGATTGAATGGGTAAGGATGATAAGCAAAGGATTACAAAGCCACTTGTAGATTTGTATGGGCCAACATGCTTGGTTACGTTGGTTTCCCTTGAGAGATTTCTATCACTCTCCAAAGGCACCTATTTTTCTGATCCATGCCTTGAAAAACACATATGCAATGAAGAAGGAGGCATGACTATGCTGGCTGCTCTTGGGTGAGTATGGATACCACCCAATAGCTCATCATTTTCTGAATCATGCCTTGTATTTCAATGATAAATTGCAGCAAGGGAAGGCACGTTCATTTTGGTTTCACTTGAGAGAGTTTGGCCACCACATGGCATCTCCTATGTCTATGTGTTTTGTATTGAGTAAAAATTGGCATAATGATCCCATGATGTGCATTAATGATATTTCTTTGTATTGGGCTGATGTGACATCTCCTATGTCCACTAGTATGCTTTTTTTTCATGATGCACATGTGGAGGAAAGGAAGCAACAAGATCTCTTGTTGCTTGGATTGCTTTTGAGGGAGTTTGGCTTGTCCATCTTACATGGGGGAGATGGAGGATGGCAGCAAAGGGCCTTACTCCGGTGGTTATTGTTAGGAGAATATGGTTTGACATCTTTGTCTACCCATATTATTTCTTCCCTTATTCTTTTTCATAACCTTGGAATGATGAAGTTTGGATCCAACAAGGCCAACAGGGCTAAGTATGAGAGCATCTCAATGCTCAATCTAATTCATGAAACATGGGATGAATATATGTATTGTGTAATGGAGCTTTTCCTTTGTGAAGAGAACCACCTTATTGTATGCACCTCATGTATTGATGATGATGTTGGACATCATATTCTTGTCACTTGGTACTTTATGATGGAAGGAGGACATCTAACCAAACAGTTGGAGGTCATTCTTTATGTTTTTAAAAGAAAACTTTGGAACCAAACATGCATAACCTATTGTAGAAAATAGAGGAAGCCTTCCTTATGTGGATGCCATTTGGAGGGGAATAGATGGCTTTGCATCTACTTTTGGAGTTGCTTGAGGACAAGCAACATTTTGCCGAGGGGGACTGTAATATTCCCAAAGTTTCACTTCATATTTGGAATATTAGAGTCCTTGATTTTCTTAATGAATTAAGTAAATAAAAGGGTGGAGGGATCCACAATCCTCAATAAAAATAAATATCCACTTTGTGTGTGTGAATGTGGATTAATCTAGACTAGATCTGTAAAAAGAGGTAGTTGAGAAACTACTAATGTGAATGAGACTGGATATCATGTCTCATTTAATGAGAGAGATCATGGAGGGTTGATTTAGTCAACTAAGATCTTGAAGATGTAAAACAAAGGGTCATTGAGCATTAATGATCAAGTGGCAGAGGATCATGTGCAAATGAAGCACACATGATGGAGGAGGTGTACATTGAACCTAGACTGTTTGGTTGATTTGGTCAAACAACGCTGTCCCACTTGGAGAATCTTGTCTAAATGTGACAGCGCAGTTGAGATTAGGGCCAAGTCTTGGGATGGCTCAATCATTATAAAGGAGATGAAGGAAAAGGTGAAAGGAATCTTGGATTATTTGATGTATGATATTTTAGATCTGGAATTTTCAAGTGACATTCCACTTCATTCTTAGGCTGTTTAGCAGAGATTGCAGGTGTTGTTTAGCACAGGGTATTCCCGGGTGGGAATCCCTCCTCTTTCCTTGAGTGATCTCTAAGGAAGAGATTTGTACTTCATTATACATCAGGCTTTAAGTGCCATTTCCTTTTTCTACTTTCTGCAGAGCATTCATATTCAGAAATCTGCAGATTTCTGAAGATTAGTTGGGAAGGTGGAGGTTGTCTTCAGTACTTTAGTTGGAGAACAAGGTGAGGGATTATTACCATCACTTGGACTTATAGATCATCACTCCTAGAGCCACATTGCAGATCTGGCATCAGGCCAAAAGTTATTTACCTCCTAGCAGCAATATTCTCCTCAAGAATAATGTTTTCCATATTGTAGATATGAAAGGAGGAAGGAAGTTGCTAGTACTTCAGCTAGCAATCCAGTGGAGGATCATTCCTCCACATTACCATAAGTATTGCCATCATCTTTGAGTTTATTGTAGCATATTCCAGTAGGCATAAGGCCTTTCTTACCCTCACAGCGCAATTTCAGAGGTAGTTGTGTTGCAGCAGCCGCAATCATCTTTTGGAGGATTGAGAAGCTAGATCTAGAGCTTCTAGCTCATAGATTTGAGGAGGGGATCAGCCCTTCAAGCATAGATCTGATCTGAGCATACATTTCAACCATCTATTCTTCAGATCTGAATTTCCCAACAAATTAAGGATCAAACCCTGGGGAGGTGATTTTTCCAAAGTTGCAGATCTGGAAAATCCTTTCTGGGTTATCTTGGGAATCCATCACAATGGCCAGATCTTGAATCTTGGCATCATCAGAGCTCTAGTTTTGATTAGATATGAATTTCTCTTTTCAGCCTGCAACTCCATGTTTATATTCTGCTGAAGAGACAGTGCAGTATTTGCTGCAGAGCCTCAACAGTTACATTGTACTTGTTCCACACATGTTTTCAGGGTGATCCTAGCTCATCTTTTTGGCTAGATCTACCTATATCTTGTACTTGTGTAACTGATTCATATCCAATATAATAAAATGGCTCAACTCTTTCTGCATATTCTGATTTGTACTTAGATTTATTGTTTATCTTGCTGCAAGTTCTTATATTGTGTGAAGTATTGCTGCATTCTCCCTTTTGGGATATTACATTCACCAAGTTTGGCTGCACCAAGAGTGAAGCAGATGCAAACCTTTACCATATTGTGGTAGAAGGTAAGATTTTGATCATTGTAATTTATGTTGATGATTTGATACTGACAGGTGATGAGAAGCTCATCAATTCTTTCAAAGAGGATCTTGTAAGAGAATTTGAGATGAAGGGCATGGGGCTCTTGCAAGAGAATTTGAGATGAAGGTCATGGGGCTCTTGGAATTTGGAAAAGAGATGGGGAACTGCTTATATCTCAGGTTAAGTATGCCAACGTGATTCTCAGGAAGTTCCACATGGAGGGCAACAAACTCATGGAGACTCCTCTAGCAAGAAACTAGAGGAAGGAGGATGCTACTTTAGGAAAAGTAGTAGATGCTACTGTCTACAAGCAACTTGTGGGTTCACTCATGTATTTGGTGAACACATGACCAAACATATGCTATGTGGTTAACCAAATTATTCAAGCTATGGTTAAGCCTACCAATCTCTTTTGGAAGACATATAAGCATGTGTTGAGATACCTCAAATGCACTAAAGAGTTTGGGCTATGGTACAGACAAACAAAGGGAGTGAAGCTTCAAGGCTTCACTGATGCATATTGGGCAGGGATTCCATCCGACAGGAAGAGCACATCAGGGGGCATCTTCATCATAGGATCAATAGCAATTTCCTGGTACAACAAGAAACATAGATTAGCTGCACTCAGTTCAGCAAAGGCAGAGTACATGGCGGCCAGTCAGGAATCATGTGAGGCCATCTGGATGAGGAAGATAATTTTTGGTTTGTTTGGTCAACATATGGATCTGATGTTGATTTATTTTTATAACTAGAGTTGCAGAAAACTCTTGGTTAATCTAGTTTTTCATGACAGGTCCAACAATATTGATATCTGATATCACAATCTCAGAGATTGTGTGCAAAGGTGAATTATGTCATTAGAGTACATTCCCATGGAGGAGCAGGATGCATACATCTTGACAAAGGCACTGCTAAGAATAAAATTCAAGTTCCACAGAGACAAGATTGGGGTAGAAGACAATATCTTTCTTTTTGTGAGGGAGTGTTGAGATTGGCAACATGAAAGGGCTTCCAATTTAATTTTCCCTTAATTAATTTAGAAGTAAATTGTAATTCCACATAACATGAGAACATGTACGAGTTAACTGAGCCAGGAATACGTAGTTACCTTAGTCAATTTGATATGAGGGTCAAACTAGAGGCATGAAAAGTTCCCCTTAAGTTTTAGGGGGTCCAGTTGCAGTTTATTTTGAGTTGTAATTATTTAAATCAATTATTTGAGTTAAAATATGTTTAACTAGTTCTAACTGAGAGATGAGTTAGTGATAGGTCTAGTGAATTGAATCTGATTTAATTCACATGCAGTGATCAATTAGATAACTGATAATTTGTTATAAATAATTGTTGCATGTTAGTTATAAGGAAGGCCCGGCTAAGATTGGAGTTAAATGGAAGAGAACTATTAGTTGTATAATTAGAAAATTGTACAGGTCATGCATGAGGTCATGAGGATGCCTTGGAAGTATTCTACAATAAATTGATGGGAATTTCCTAGCTAATAGGGGATCAATTAGCCCAGGAATGCGTGATCAAGGCTGGTTAGTAAGGTGTAGGGAATTGGTTAAGTATTGGACCAAACTTGCCAAGATCAAAGTGAGATAGTCAGAGATAGTGCAAAGATTTCTCAAGAAGGGAAATAACATGGTATTGTTTCATGTTCTTGAATTAATGCAATATACAGATAACAGGGTTTTTAGCAAAGGCTTTCCCTAGATACATATTTGTGTTGTGATATTGAAATTATTTCTCTTTTTTTTTCATGTCATTGTGCGATCGTAATTGGTTTCTACAATTTGTAGAATTGATTCAGTACTTTGCTTTAGAATATTACAAGATCAGTTAAATCTATTTAAATAATTATACATCCACTGACTCCTTGAGTTGCGACTTGTCATGCATCACTTTCCTCCTGTCAACAGGGCTCATATTTCCCAATTTTTGGTCAATTTGATAAAATTGGTCATCTTCTTTCTGTATTTTCTCAGCAACTCGTTTCACAACTAGAACTTTAGAAAAAAATCAACTTATGGTCACCTTTCTCCAAAATATCTTGACACCTCTTTTCATGCTCATCCAAATTTTATTTCTCTTTTCGAACCAAATCTCTACATTGTTGTTCCTCCAGTGGTGTCCACGACTATTTCTTGGCCTCAACCCATATCACTTTCTCTTTGAATCCCTGTATTTCCTCTTTAACCTTAATGACTACCTATTTAGCAGAGGTTGTTGCATCAATTGATCCCTATATGCATTATTCATATAGTTGGGTTAAGGAAGTGCACCACTTGAGGTGGTCTTCAACTAGCCTTTGCTATTATCGGTGCAATTGCTCTTTAGTTTTTTTATTTTTGATCTAAGTCTGCCTGGGCCGCTGTGAGCCTGTCCTATAGCTCACAGACTACATTGCATTCTAATTGTTTCAATTATTCTGGACCTAATCCTAACAGTACTAGTTTTACTTGACATGAGGTAGAAATGTTTTCTTTGCATCTCCTTCCCATACTTCCATGGTTTCTAGGATGATGAGGCTCCAACGGTTTGCGATCAGACTTGGGGTTGAAATCCATACAATGCAGAGGGAAGGCCTCGTAACTCTATCACAATTTCTTGAAGAGTAAGCTTGGAACTTACCTTATTTATAGTTTGTTGTAATTTTTATAAATTAGACACTATTGCATCCTCCATTTGATCTTTGATTCGCTCGAATTCATCCTCGGTCAACACTTTTTGAATTGGGAATGCATAGCTAGCCTTATAATTTTTCCTGGCATTTTTCATTGACATACTTCATGCGCTACTTTTGATTACCCTATTTTTCCCAGATAATTAATATTCTCTTGAGGCTATAGGTTCATCCCATGGCCCCTGTTTAAGAACAACCAAAGAATGAGATTCCTACTGCCCTTGTCCTAACGTGGTTCTATTTTTCTCCTCCCCACTTGAGATATTCTCAACTTTTGGGGATTCCTCCTTCGATACTCTCCATATAGCCTCCCATGAATCAATCATACCTTGAATTTCTTCTATCATCAACCTATAATTTTCCCTCCGCCAACATGGGTCTGGGTCTCTCTACAGGTGGATCCAGCTGTAATGTGGGTTGGATTTGAACCACACTATGTTCTTAAAATTCATCACACTCTCTGCAGGTAAGCATGGTGTCTCCCTGATGAATTTATAAAACATATCCATGTAGATATAAAACATCATTATGTTGAAGTTCTTGCATTCCGGTTCATCAGAGGCCCATAAATTATAGAATTCAGTTGTTGCAATCAGTTTAGCTAGGTCAATTATTGTTTGATATTTCCCTAGCCTCTCCCAAGTAGCTAACACTATCAAAATTAGCAACCACGCATAGTGGAATTCCACATTCCGCTCCTGGGTGTCTAGGCAGTCTTGCTGAAATTTACGTAGTAGGAAGGGGGCCCATGCAAACTTTTCCCCTAGGGTGCATCGATTAGGTACGATAATAAATCCTACTAGGGCTTCATCCATTCAACACTTGCGAAGTAGTTTGTAGGCTATATCTTGTTCCTTGATATCGATAGCCCGGTCATTCACCATTTATATTAGTATCCCTTAGTTTCTTGTCTTTGTTTTAAACATTTCAGTCTTGTCCTTAATGAGGGAATCTTGGTCTTCTTCTTCAACTGGGAGGCTTGTAATCCTATGCATTAATTATATTGTTAGTGGCATAGGCCTGTCGAGCCACAAAAATATTCCAAGCACATAGGCTAATAGACACTTTGTGACAAATGTTACTTTGTTTCCCCATCTAAAATGTGGGATATGGAACACATTTAAAATGCCAACAGTCTCCAATACGTAGGCCCATTCTTGCAATTTCAGAGCAGGTACATTTTCGAGATTTGGCACCTCTTGCAAATAAACCTGAAGGTCGGGGTGTTAGGAAGGGTCGCAAAGATCATGATCTAAGTATTTGATGCATTCCAAGAAACTCCTCATTTTCCCTTCACGATGCATAAATGGTGGAATAGGTGACATTTGTACAGTATATTTATATCACTTAGGCACCAACATTGATGCTTGAGGATATAATAATGGTGGTGTATATTTTGGCTCCACCCTGCAACCAATGATTGTTGTCAGCTCAACCTTTTCTATGCTCACCTATAGACTAGTATCTCCTTGTGTCATTTCAAAGTCCTCTCTGCGTAGGTATGCCTTTCCTTTTTCTACTCACCCCACCTTATTATTCAACATGAATAAGTGGCATTTGGTGTGCATATTTTACTCCTCATCTACCTAGCTTTCCCTTGCCATAATTATATGTCTGTCGCTTTCCTTCCTAGACTCTTACCTCTGTACTCAACTCTACTCTGGTTCATGTTACCTTAACGTGCAATTTTTTTTTTTACCCACTATGCCTCATTTATCTCCCTTTATCAGCTAGTTGGAAATAATTTCCACGTGCATTCATTCACCACATTTACCTTGAATTCCTGAGGCATCATTCCACCATAGCATCGTAATATGACATGAACTTCCATTACAATGGGTATCCTTTCACCATAGGTGGAAAGGACAACTGGATTTTCCAACTCTGATTATAATCTCTCAACAACAATTTCCCTTCCAAGTACCGTCTATCTCATAATTGCGATTTATACACCTAAGGTATGCCTATTAACTATCTACCAGATTCCTTCCCGATTGAGCTCCTGGTGACCATTTTCCGTCAGCCAAAACTATATTGTTGTTACTAAAGCTCATTTCCATGGTAATCACTATGCTACTTGTTAGTTTCCAAATGTTCAGTGATCAAATGTACTCTTTTAGGTTTACTTAGTAGTGGTCCTAGGTCAAAATTTCATGTTTCAAGTCAGTTTTCAAATAAACTTTTGTTCACTGAATATGTCTAGGTCTGAAATGCTACTCCCTTTACTCCATTCATGGTCATCATCATTTCCGAGGTCATGTCATCCCTCAATCATCTAGGGTCTGAGGTCATTCACCACACCTTCATTTAGGTCAGAGTCTAGGTGTCATTTGTTTCTCCACCATAAGAGTCAATTATGTCATAAAAGAAAGCGAACAAAATCTCATTTTCACCATACAAGTCATTTGCATAGGGATTTCGCAAAAAAATGGAAATAAGTAAATATCTCCTCTCTTCTCACCATCATACTACATAGATTCCATGGGTTGAACAAAAATAAGAAAATTTGTGCCAACACTACCTGTGCTACGCTTTTGGGTGTGTTGCGCAGGTGCTACACTTTTGGTGTTTTTCATATTTTGTTTGTTTCAGCTGATAAAACCATAATAAAACCATCTACAACCTTCATATAACCTTCATACACCATACCCTAACATATAATATCACTCACAACCCTGATTTCCATCAATTTCATTAAAACCCTAATTTTCACTACATTTTGGCAGAAAAACTAGTGAAACCTTGTGTTTGACCTTTTGGGTACCTTTCACATGCCCATTCCCAAAAATTACACTTAAATCCTCTATCACAATCATCACCCTACCTCCCCAAAATTTTAGGGATTTTCCCCTAACTTCCTTCCACTTCATTCCTGTCCCTAAAACCACTCTACCACTATCCCATGTTTTCCTAATTTCCCACCTTTCCTATCCATTACATCAAGTTAGGGCTTTCCTTGTTGAAAAAAATCATGGAGGGTGTGAATAAGGTCCATAAGGGAGGTCACCATTCTAGGTTTGAGCCAACTCAACCCCATGGCATCATTTTTAGAGTTTCATGATCAAGGCAGGGTTTACATTGCACACAGGGACAATTTGGCTTCAAAATCAGTTTCTGAAGTAATGGAGATGAATTTTACAAAATTGAAAGAGTTTTTTGTCAATCATAGGCCTAAGAACTAAAAAATCCTTCCATTTATGCACATGTGTTATGGTTTGAGAGAAATTTTCAAAATACAGTTGCTCCATGTCATTTTCTGCACTTTTGGATAGGTTGTCTTCAAATAAATTTTTCAGAGGTTTGGAGCAGGGGTTTGCAATGCTTGATGACTCCATTTTGTAGCAGACATCCTAAGCTTTACAACAATACCACTTGAAGCCAAATAAAATTCTAGTAAGGCCTCCAAACTCCCTCTCAAAGTATGTGCTACACTTCTGCAATTTTTGAGCGATCAACTTCAAACTTGGTTTATGAGCTAATGGGAAAGTATTTTGGAAAATTGGAGGACGATATTGTTCATAACATGAAAAAGAAAAATCCCTCTCTCAGTTTTGTAAAAAATGTTATGGTTAGAGAGATATGGATCCATATTTAAGCACCATTTTTGCAGATTTTTGGCAATTCCATTGTTACGTTTCTGTGAGCCCTTGTTATGCTTTGCCTCTCTAGTTACGCTTTTGTACATGCTTGTTACTTTTCTAGAGGAGAAGAGGATTTTGTTTTTTGGCTTATAAAATCTCCAAACAAGCTTGAAACTTGTCTCCATTGCCTTGTGAAGCCTTCATAAAAGGTAAGTGTCATCTCTTATGCCATCTTTTGGTTAAATTTTGAGGGTTTAAAACAATTTCATGCTTATTATGTTTGTCTCCATATTTTCACTTGTCCATGTATACATTTTTTTTCATGTGAAAAACCCTAACCTACCCCACCTACCTAAACCCTAACCCTAATACTTAAAACCCTAACTCATACATCCCATATGCATTATCCCCACCTTTCCTATCATCTGCACCATCCTTAACATGTCAAATTCAAGCAAACCCTAAATTCTAGCTATTTCACAGTGAAAAAACTTGAAATTTCTTGTGTTTTCTAGATTTAGCCATCCTCCACGCATAAATTTTACTTCATTCCACTTTCAGTATGAAGCTAATATTCTACTCTATGCACTGAATTTTTCTTATAATTTTTTCTCAGTTCCATGGCCCTAATTTCACCTTCTAAACTTAAAACAATTCTATACTAGCTATTCTCACCGTCAAACATTGAGAATTTATTGTGTTTTTATCATTATGCCACCTTCCTCACACTCATTTTATCTCATTACACCCATAACTTGGAGCTAACACACAACTCAACCCACTTAATTTTTTCTAGAATTTCTCTCACCTTCATGATCCTTCATCTCATCTTTTAAACTCACACTTTCGTACACTTTTTTTTTCTAGATTTCCACATATTCACTCATCTCATCAACACCCTATGGTTTTCATATTTCTAGTGAAAAACACAATGGAAAGTGACAAGAGGAGCTTCAAGGGAGGGCACCACCTCAGGCTAGAACCCTTCACAATGCATGAACTCAATTCCTCATCATTGGTGAGAAGATGCTTTGAGAGGGCTCAGTGTTTGAGATTTTGTGAAAGGCTCATGGAAGAAGGGTATCATATTCAATTGACCAACCTATTTTCTACAAGATTCACCATGGGAAAGGTCACTATTGCAAGTGTAGAGATTAATTTATAAGCATACCTAATTTCTTCAGCAACATGTATTCCTTGTCATGGAGAGAAGTGGTTCAAGGGCATGGACTTAGACATTGAAGAGTGTAAACAATTTATAAAATCTAATGCTAGAAAGGAACCACATGTGAAGTCCTTGGCTATTTACCCCATCACTTACAGGTGCCATAGAACCAATTTTGAGAAGTTTTGATCAATTTTGGTATTTTTTGTGTTTTTTGCACAACTATGGAAATTCCTCATTGCAGAAGGGTAACAAACTTTTGTACTCTTATTTGGGGGCATCCAAATGATGATTTATTTACATGGATGGATGTATTTTGATGAGTACATCACATACCAGGAACCCCCATGGCATGAAAAGCTGTAATTTTGGAAAAAAATCTCAAAAACCACTCATTTTTCATGTTTTTGTGACCTTTTTGGAGCCTCTGTTACGCTTTTGGAGTAATCTTGGGAGAATGGATTTTTGAAGGCCTTCTCGTGGGTCATTTTTCAAAATTCAAGATGTTATCAAAACTAGACACACATGGATAGTTGAATATTCTTTAAAAAGTGATTTTGGACTCCTAACAGTCCCTAAAAAGTGCCTCCAAAGTTATGTTACACTTCTGCAAATTTTTGTTACCCTTCTGTCAGGAATGTTACAAATCAACATTGGATTCCTCAGGACACTTGTCAAGCTCAGAAATTGTCACAAATTTGAGGTTTTGGTGTCCTATGAATTTGAATTTGAGTTATTGAGTTGGTTTTTTCCTCTTATCATGAGGGAATATGTAATTAATGTAAGGGACAAACAATCCTAGTTCATAGCTAAAATTTAGGGAATGGTTTCTAACCTCCCTAAAAACTAGGAAATGACTCATCTTGTGTATTTATGATCCATTTTGGATGGGATTTTGACCTGATGAGGTGTAATAGTCCATATTTTCTATAAGTAGACTCTCTTTAGTCTTTTGTGAGGTTAGATAGTATCATATTGCAGAGGAGCTCTTGTAATCAACTATTTGGAATGAAATCAGAGACAAATTTGCAGGAATTGTGTTGAGATACTTGTGGTATTATTTGGAGCATCTATTATTCTCATGTGTGTTTATCATTTCATGCTTAATACCATGTATTCTTCTTCATATATGTTTATCTTGTAATTTTATGGGCATAAATCATGTTTATGCATGCTCTGTTTTAGACAAGGTTAGTCATACTATGTTTGTTTGCTTCTAAGCTGAATGAATTCACCTCAGTATTCATTCAAAATCTCCTCCATTTCATCCTATACTCAATGAATTATTAAAATTCTTTAAAACTATCTATCTTGCCTCGCATATTCTCTGCAGGTTCAGCTTGGAGTTCAGACCTAAAAACCTTATACACAGTCCACTCATTGTCTTTTCTATCTAGCACTAAAAACATCAAACAAAACCTATTTACTGAGCTTATATACCAAGCCTAAGATCATTATATACTCAGTCATTCCTTTGACTGTAAAAGTGACAATGAGAGAGCCCTCTCTGGTCTTGGTAGGGCTAGATACCTGACCTAAAGACTGATATGTGGTTACCTTTCTCCAATCCTATTTTCATCCTTGGGAATTTGGGGAGATTGATAACATTTTTGGTGCCATTGCTGGGGAGCGAAGGTTAAATATTTCCCAGGAAATAACGACAAATATTATCTATGATGCTGATGGTGAACAGTGGTCAGGCACAAGAAAGGCAATGCATCTTTCACTTGGCGACTCCAGTGACAAAGAATCCAAATTTTTAGAGTTTTCATAACGACTCCATTGTTTAAAAACCGGTAGATTCAAGAATTTCTTGATGACTTCAATTTTTTCAATATGGATTCAACTGCAGGAAGGAATGCTAGGTATGATCCTTTGCATCAAGATCATATTCCAGGATTTCCAAATCATATTTCTCAGGTAGATTGGCAAACATACTTCCCAAAATTCAAATATGGAAAAGGTAAGGATGCTACACTTCATTTAATAAGATTTCATATGCATTTGTGTAAGTTGAAGATTAATTTTCATGAAGATTTTTTAATGAATATTTTCATGATTACATCAGAAGAAAAAGCACAATTTTTTATGAAATCTTGCCTTCTGCTTGTATTTATTCTCCCAATTATTTTCACTCAATATTTTTTGAGAAGTATAGAGAAACCCATCCTTATTTTCTTTTGATTGAGGATTGTTGTGATCACTTTGAGAATTTTATTCAAGAGCTAGAAAGTGCTTATGGCGATGAAGAGTTTATGGATGATGAAATTTTTGATGCTTTGAATGAAAACCATTTTCACTGCCATGAGAATATCATGGATTCTTCCATGGATGATAGCAAACTTGAGCATAATTCTTCAAAGGATGAAATTGATCTTCCACCTTTCGAAGTTGATGATAATTTGCAGTAGTCTTGCCAATATTCAAGTGATCAAGATATATATGAAGATGTTCTGTCCAACTACCCTTCATCCCTATCCTCTTCTGAGTTTTTAATTCAGGAAGAAATATGTGTGGATCAGAATTTTGAGTTTGCTTGTATAGAGACTCTAAAGAGTCATGATTTATCCATTGAGGTCAAAATAGTGTACAACAGTTTTGTTGTCTTGCGTTTGATGAACATGTTCAACAGCCTTCAAATGATCAATATATAGAATTTTTTCAGAGCCAAGACAATTCTCTTTATGATATACATGAAAAGCCACTTGTAGATATTTGTGTTGATGCCTATTTGGCTACCTCAATTGAATATTTGCAAGAACATGCAAATATTGTCTCTGATTTGGATGATATGGAAGAACACATTGATGCATTTATATTTCAGAGGGATCAACCAAATGAAGAAGAGCAATCATCCATAATATTTGAAATCAATGCCCTTCATTTTTTTGATCAACAAGAGGTATTGTTTCATGATTTTCAAGACCCCTTGGGTAGTCTTTTGAAAGCATCAGAAAAGGTGGAGTTTGTTTTGTTCACCAACATAGGTTTTGAGTTCATATTTCATTTTGAGTTGCCATTTAATCAATCTTTCTTTATGCCTAGTGGAGCTAAATAAAAACATCAGTCAGGTATTCATTTACTTGATTGGTTACATTGGATCTTCAACTTCACTTGACCAAGTGATTTATGGACTAGTTAGAGTAGGTAAGGTGTAATGAATTATCTCAACATTATGAGAATATTTTTCAGTGTTAGTTTCCAGTAGATTTTGCAGTTGATGATGCATAGTTTAGTTTTCAGTTTGATTTGAATCAGTTTGAGGATTGCAGCTGTAGTGACTCCATTACCCAATGGATAAGGCTACTTGGTCTACGGTGTGCTTGACACCTCCTGAAGGAGCTTCCATCCCCAGCTAGAGCCAATGTTAGTTCCAAATGTTCAGTGATCAAATTTACTCTTTCAGGTTTACTTAGTAGTGGTCCTAGGTCAAAATTTCATGTTTCAAGTTAGTTTTCAAATAAAATTTTATTCACTGAATATGCCTAGGTCTGAAATGCTACTCCCTTCATTCCATTCATGGTCATCATCATTTCAGAGCTCATGTCATCCATAAATCATCTAGTTTCTGATTTCATTCACAACACCTTCATTTAGGTCAGAGTCTAGGTGTCATTTGTTTCGCCACCATAAGAGTCAATTATGTCATAAAAGAAAGCGAACAAAATCTCATTTTCACCATACAAGTCATTTGAATAGGGAGTTATCAAAGATAGAGAATTAATTAAAGAGCTCCTCTCTTCTCACCATCATACTCCACAACTTCCATGGGTGAAGAAAAATCAGAAAATTTGTGCCAACACTACTTGTGCTACGCTTCTGGGTGTGTTGCGCAGGTGCTGTGCTTTTGGTGTTTTTCATATTTTGTTTGTTTAAGATGATAAAACCCTAATAAAAACATATAAAACCTTCATATAACCTTCATACACCATACCCTAACATCTCTGATCACTCACAACCCTCTTTTCCATCAATTTCATTAAAACCCTAATTTTCACTACATTTTGGCAGAAAAACTAGTGAAACTGTGTGTGTTTTGACCTTTTGGGTACCTTTCACATGCCAATTCCTAAAATTTCCACTTGAATCCTATAGCCAAATCATCACCCTACCTCCCCAAAGTTTTATGGATTTTTCCTTAACTTCCTTCCACTTCATTTATGTCCCTAAAACCACTCTACAACTATCCCTTGTTTTCCTAATTTTCCACCTTCCCTATCCACTACATCAATCTAGGGCTTTCCTTGTTGAAAAAAATCATGGAGGGTGAGAATAAGGTCCATAAGGGAGGTCACCATTCCAAGTTTGAGCCAAATCAGACCCATGGCATCATTTTTACAACTTCGTGATCAAGGCAGGATTTACATTGCACGCAGGGAAAATTTGGCTTCAAAATCCATTTCTGAAGTAATAGAGATGAATTTTACAAAGGTGAAAGTGGTTTTTGTCAATAATAGTACAAAGAAAAAAAAAATCCTTCTGTTTATGCATAGGTGTTATGGTTTGAGATAAATGAGCAAAATACAGTTGCTCTAGGTCATTTTCTACACTTTTGGATAGGTTGTCTTCAAATAATTTTTTCATAGGTTTGAAGCAGGGTTTTGCAGTGCTTGATGACTCCATCATATACCATAGAACCAAAAGTATCCAACCATAACACTTTCAGCCCAAAAATCCTTTGGGAAGGCCTCCAAACTCCTTCTCAAAGTAGGTGCTACGCTTATGCAAATTTTGAGTGATTAAATTAAAACTTGGATTCTGAGCTAATGGGAAATTATTTTTGGAAAACAGGGGGAGTTTATTGTTCACAAAATGCTAAAGAACAAAACTGTCTCCCAGTTTTGTAAAAAACGTTATGGTCAGAGAGATATGGATCCATATTTAAGCCCTATTTTTGCAGATTTTTGGCAATTCTCTTGTTACATTTATATGAGCCCTTGTTATGCTTTTGACTCCCTTGTTACGCTTTTATACATGCTTGTTACGCTTCTGGAGGAGAGGAATTTTTTGTTTTTTGGCTTATAAAACCTCCAAAAAAGCTTGAAACTTGTCTCCATTGCCTTGTGAAGCCTTCATAAAAGGTAAGTGTCATCTATTATGCCATATTTTGGTTAAATTTTGAGGGTTTAAAACAATTTCATGCTTATTATGTTTGTCTCCATATTTTCACTTGTCCATGTATAGTTTTTTTTGCATGTGGTAAACCCTAACCTACCCCACCTACCTAAACCCTAGCCCTAATACTTAAAACCCTAACTCATAGATATCATATGCATTATCCCCACCTTTCCCATCATATACACCATCCCTAACATGTCAAATTCAAGCAAACCCTAAATTCTAGCTATTTCATAGTGAAAAAAATTGAAATTTCTTGTGTTTGCTAGATTAGCCATACTCCAAACATCCATTTTACTTCATTCCACTTTCAGTATGGAGCTAAGATGCTACTCTGTGTAGTGAATTTCTCTTATAATTTTTGCTCAACTCCATGGCCCTCATTTCACCTTTTAAACTTAAAACACTTCTACACTAACTATTCTCACAGTTAAACATTGACAATTTCCCGTGTTTTTATTATTTTTCCACCTTCCTCACACTCATTTTCTCTCATTCCACCCATAACTTGGAGCTAACACACAACTCAACCCACTACATTTTTTCTAGAATTTCTCTCAGGTTTATGATCCTTCATCTCATATTCTAAACTCACACTTTCCTACACTCAGTTTTTTTAGATTTCCACACATTCACTTATCTCATCAATGCCCTAGGGTTTTCATCATTCCAGTGATAAACACAATGGAAAGTGGCAATAAGAGCTTCAAGGGAGGGAGCCACCTCAGGCTAGAACCCTTCACAATGCATGAACTCAATTCCTCGCCATTAGCAAGAAGATGATTTGAGAGGGCTCAATGTTTGAGATTTTGTGAAAGGCTCATGGAAGAAGGGTATCATCTTCAATTGACCAGCCTATTTTCTACAAGCTTCAGCATGGGAAATTTCACTATTGCAGGTGTAGATATTAACCTATTAGCATACCTAATCTCTTCAGCAATGGGTATTCCTTGTCATGGAGAGAAGTGGTTCAAGGCATGGAATTAGACATTGAAGAGTATAAACAATTTCTCAAACCTCGTGCTAGAAAGGAATCACATGTGAAGTCCTTGGTTGTTTAGCCCATCACTTACAGGTGCCATAAAACCAATTTTGAGAAGTTTTGATCAATTTTGATATTTTTTTTTATTTTTGCACAATTCTGGAAATTCCTCATTGCAGAAGGGTAACAAACTTTTGTTACTCTTATTTTGGGGGGGATCCAAATGATGATTTATTTACATGGACTAATGTATTTTGATGAGTACATCACATATCAAGAACCCCCATGACATGAAAATCTGTAATTTTGGAGAAAAAACTCAAAAACCACTCATTTTTCATGTTTCTACCACCTTTTTGGAGCCTCTGTTACGCTTTTGTAGTAACCTTGGGAGAATCGATTTTTGAAGGCCTTCCTGTGGGTCATTTTTCAAAATTCAAGATGTTCTGGAAGCTAGAAACACAAGGCTAGTTGACTATTCTTTCAAAAGTGGATTTGGACTCCTAAAAAGTTCCTCAAAAGCACCTCCAAATTTCTGTTACACTTCTGCAAAAAAAAATTACCCTTATGTCAGGAATCTTACAAATAAACATTGGATTCCTCAGGACACTTGCCAATCTCAGAAATTGTCACAAATTCGAGGTTTTTCTGTACTATGAGTTTGTATTAGATTTATTGAGTTTTTTTTTTCCTCCTATCATGAGTGAATATGTAATTAATGTAAGGGACAAACACTCCTAGTTCATATCTAAAATTCGGGGAATGGTTTCTAACCTCCCTAGAAAATAGGAAATGACTAATCTTGTGTATTTATGATCCATTTTGGATGGGATTTAGACCTGATGAGGTGTCATAGTCCATATTTTCTATAATTATACTCTCTTTAGTCTTTTTTGAGGTTGGATAGTCTCATATTGTAGTGGAGATCTTGTAATCAACTATTTGGAATGAAATCAAAGAAAAAATTTTAGGAATTGTGTTGAGATACTTGTGATGTGCTTTGGAGCATTTGTTTTTCTCATGTATGTTTATCATTTAATTCTCAATACCATGTATTATTATTCATATATGTTTATCTTGTAATTTTATGAGTAGAAATAATGTTTATGCATGCTCTGTTTTAGACAAGGTTAATCATACAATGTTTGTTTGCTTCTAAACTAAATGAATTCACCTCGGTGTTCATTAAAACTCTCCTCCATTTGATCCTATACTCAATGAATTATTAAAATGATTTCAAACTACCTATCTCGCCTCACATATTATATGCAGGTTCACCTTGGATTTCAGACCTAAAAACCTTATACACAGTCCACTCACTGACTTTTCTATTGAGCACTAAAAACATCAAAAAAAAACTACTTACTGAGCTTATATTCCTATCGTAAGATTATTAGATACTCATTCATTCCTTTGAATGTAAAAGTGACAACGAGAGAGCCCTCTCTGGTCCTGGTAGGGCTAGCTACCTAACCTAAAGCCTTTTCTGTGGTTACCTTTCTCCAATCCTATTTTCAGCCTTGGGAAGTTGGGGAGAGTGATAACAGTTCCCACATGCAAGTTTGTGCAAACAAGGTTTACAATTTATTGTAGGTACCTATTGTCTTCATAACAATAGGTACCTATTGTCTTCATAGAAATATTCATAGCAAAGATCTTGATATAGTAATGGATCTAACTTCTAAAAAATAAATTTGGAATAGATTTCATCTCATGCATGAAAGAGACATTAGTGGCTGCATTGTTAAGAAGGAGAAGATAAACAAGAATAAGTAAAACCCCTTTCAAAAGGAAAAGGTTCAATCAAATTAGGTACCTGCAAGTGTGAATGGACGTGATTTCCATGAAGAAACTATTGTTGAAGAACAAGAAAAACTTGACCTTCTTTTGACTGAAATAGGAAGATTGAAGAATGAAAACAAAGATTTGAATAAATTAGTACAGATGTGTGATACAAGAAGGAGATCATTAGCCTAAGGACACAACTTGAAGAAGCAAGGATAATAGAGGTGATGATGAATAATCGAGTAAAGGAGAAAGAGGTACAATGTGAGAGATTAGAGGCTGAGATTGTTTCAACTAAAAGTGAGCTAGTTGAAAAGAACATATTATATATAAGGTTAGAAGAACATAATATCTCCATGAATAACTCAGAAAAATCATATATTCAAGAGGACACCACAATTTTTAAAACGCATGTAGAAGATGAGACAAGCGGTGTGATTAACAAGGAGACAACCAAAGGAAAGGAACATAATCAAGATAAAAAAAATGGATTTCTCCTAAATATGAGGATATGAAGCCTGCAATAATTGAAAAGAGCAATGTCTCATTCCTCCATTTCCATAAACTTGGCCATACAACAACACATTGTTGGAGAAACGAAACCAAATAGTATCAATAAGAGATGCAATAGACACAGAAACTACCTCAAGTAAGCAATCGAAGGAGACCTCTATCCACTAGAATATCATATGTCATCAGGTACATAAATTTCTTCTATGGCTATTGTTTCTTCTGCTATGCATTTGGACATAAGCTTGCTGATTGCAAGCATGTTGAAACAAAAAATAGAAAATACTAACATTTTCCGGGGGACACAAGGTGTTATAAGCGTAATAATTCAGGCTACATAGCCAAAGACTGGAAGTTGTCCTGCACCCTAAAGAACTCTAGACAAAATATGTGCACTACAAGAAAACCAAACAATGTGACAAATGGAAATAAAGACAGTAGAATTGTGTCTACTAAAGTTTGGAAAAAGAAGGAAAATGAACAGATTTTGACTTAAATAACTAAATGTATTCATCATGAGCCTAAGGGGGAGCTACTCATGGATGTAATGAATAATTTATCAATGAATGTTAGAGTTGTAGCTGCTCAGGGGGAGAGAAGTCCCATTAATGTGCATCAAAAATATGACAATCGAGCATATCGAAATCATTTAGAGGCACAGAGGGCTTTTGTTACAATCAGGAATAAGATGCATTGCATGCATTTGGGAGATCATCCCTCTACTTAAAGGGATATAAATATGACCACCCAAAATAACTAATCCTATGATATAACAACATCATTTCAGGGGGAGAACAACTCTCTTAATAGCATGGTAGCCTAAGAAAACAAAGCCAAATTTTTCTAGATGATCAAAACTAGAAACTTTGGCACCGCCTCACTTATATGGTCAGATTTATTAATAAAGTATGTTGCATCATCTCACAAGGCACAAGAAGCAAACAAGAGCCAATAAATGATGACTATCAAAATTCATAATGCCTCCCATACAAGAAACTTCATACAAGGAATTTTTAAAATAATGGGGAGTTGAAATATATATATATATATATAATCGAGTCATGAAAAAAAAAATGAAGAAGTACCCACAGGTGATAGCTTATGGGTTTCGTAGCAAGGTTCCAATGAAAAAAAATCGGTCTTGGTTTTTTACCTTGGCGAAGATACCTTTGGTGTTTCCATTGTTATATTTGGAGGGAGGTAAATTTGAAGATGAAGGCTATTGGATGGGACACACATTTTTGGGGGCTAAGATTTTGAGAATAGCCTGATCAAATAGTGTATTGAAAATTTCAAGAGAAAATACAAAAAGGAGATGAGCACAAGCGCCAAAGCCCTTCAGAGGCTCCACTGAGAATGCGAAAAGAAAAAAATAAATTTGTCTTCTGTGGTAGAGACTATGACTGATATCAATTGTCTCTACGAAGGTTTGGATTTCACATGAAGATTACGAGAGCCAGGTTCTAAGAGCTCAATACCAATTTCTTCGATAACTGCATGTGAATCCTCAACCAATGTCTGGAAGATGCCAGGATCACCAAAAAGAAAATTAACGAAGTGGTTTTAGTTGGGGGTTCTACTCGCATTCCAAAGGTACAATATTTCTTCAATAGAAAGAAACTCTGAAAAGAATAAACACTTATGAGGTTGTTTCCATACACTACAGTTTAGCCAGAAGCCTTGAGCAATGAAGGAATCCAGTTCATCCTCATGAACATCACACCTTTGAGTCTTGGAATTGAAACTAAAGGGGGTGCAATGTTAGTAGTCATTCAGAGAAATACTCTTATTATAACTCAAAGAAAGGCTTCTCACACAGCTACAATGCATAATAATAAGGTAAGAGTGTATTTTTGAGTATATGAAGGTGAGAGAGTAATGGTTGCGGACAAAAATTTACTCAGTAAATTTCGGTTGAGTTGAATTTTTGCAGCTCATTATGGAATGGGAAGATTTAGAGTAGTCTTTGAATTGGATGCAAATGGAATTCTGAAGGTTTCAGCCCGAGACAGTGAATAAAGAGGAAATTTTAGTCTCCAACATTTCATAAGAGTAAAGGAAATGAAACATGCGTTAGCAATAAATATACTAATTATGCCAATAGACCTTAAATGCACCAGCTATGACATAGATTCCAGCGGATAAATCGATATGAAAACGTTGTATGTCAGGTTTAAGGAACGTTACGTTGTTGCATTATGACAAAATTAGGAGAAGACAATTCATAATTCAGGACGTTATGCCATGACTGTTGGTTGTATGGAAACTTATTTAGACTGTCAAACGTTACAATCTTTGTGATTGTGCAGAATTGAATTGTTATGACAATACATTGAAATAGACTAGGTGAACAACGTTATGTATTAGAGCGTTATTGTTGGACCAGTGCTATTATTTTAGCAGTGTTATTGTTATGGCATCAAAGCATTATAACATAGCGTTATTGTTATGGCATCAGAGCATTATGACAAAGCGTTATCGGATTTGAAACCTAGGCGAAACGAAGCGATTTTTTTTTTTACAGCGCTCGGTCTCCTAGCGTTGGTTGGTAATGACAGTGTATACAATGGTGTATAGGAAATGTTACATTGTTGGCAGCATTTCGTTGGAAATATAAATGTTTCTGTAGAGCTGAACATATGAGCAATCCAGTAAGCCAATAAGGTGCAACGTTGTTGCAGTATTAATGAATTGTTATTTTTATTGCAGCGTTGTGAAAACTATGGTGCAATGAACCTACTATTCGGTGAACCCAACATGCAAATCAAAGTTTCCAGAGCGTTATGAAGGGCGCTTTTTCTATAAGTATAGCAGGTTCTTTTGATCTGTATTAGATAAACGCATTGCTAGCCTTCAGAATCTCTGCAATTGTGTTAAATTTTGGTTCAAATGCAGGAGGATTGTGAGATCGTCGACAAATTTGAAGTAAATTATAAGTCCACTAGGTTCAAACCCTGAGAACACAAATCACTTATAAATCCGCGATCAAACCAAAGCAAAGAAATCTTGCTTCCTTCCCATGACGCTGCTCATCCAAGCATACATATACAGATTCTCTCCTTCGTTCCACGCCTCTTTGTTGATCCAAAGATTCACACCCATTGTTCTTTTTCTTCCCACTCATCCCACAACTCTCACTTGAACAGATACAGAAGGAGCGAATGAATAGAAATGGTATAAAGTCTGCTTGTCCTCTCAACTTCCAATCCATCGAACCAAAAATGTTTCTACTATGTCGCACATTGTAGCAATGGCAAGGTGAGGAATCACGTGGAGATGGTGATCTTCCAACCTGTGTATTAATTGTTTATTAATAGGACGTGTTAGCCACCTATAAATTTTGTCATACCCAATGGTGGCTAATTTTGTCTATTAAACCTTCAAGAGATAGTTCCCTTTTAAAACTTATCATATTTTGAAGTTTTATGATAATTATTACCCTTTGAGTTAATCTTCACTGCTGTTTCACTATTAATCCTAAAGAGCCTTGTTGTTTACCAAGAGAAAAAACTGCTTATAAAACCCCATTTTCCATCATTTCACTTCTCCTTTCACCCATTTTTTCCCTTTCATAAAAACCCTCAAAATCCTTTCATTTAACCTCTAAATCATCAGAAGACCTTTTTTAAACCTTATATCTCCCTCTGATTTGGATTAAAACCCCTCCTTTCATCTATCAGAACCTTCATTTTGGCTTAAAAAACACTATTTTTGGGCCTAAATCAGCCTTTTGCATTATAAAGAGTTAAGCCCCCAAGGGCTTATATCCTTTAGCCCCTGCCTCATATGGTCGAAGCCCCGCAATCGAGCACTTAAAGGCCTAAAACCCTCTTCTGAACCCTTCTTTCCTTTGTTTTTTCATTTCCCTGACGTTTTGATTTAAATGAATCTGGACCATTGATCTCTGCATATCAACGGCCATCGGGCCTAATCCTTCCGCCCTTATGCATACCTTTCCCTTTTCCGCTTTCAATACATCTGCTCCTTCTTTAAATCTCGACCGCTCAATCATCAGATCCTACGATCGGGACTTAACCCGATGAGCCTACACCGTGGACCCCGCCATGATCATCGGCTTTCTAAACAAATTTTTCAATAAACCCTCTGCGCACCTGCAAACAACAAACACGGTCAAAAATAAATTAACAAAGGGTATCAGTGTCAAAGATGAAGATTATGGCTAAATCAAGCCTAAACACAGATTAGAAGATAAATCACTGTGATTGTGAAATAGAGAAATATCAGTAGAAGGACACCTCAGAACCACATCAAAGGGGCTAATTGAATCCCCAGCTACCAAAACTGCCACCTGTAACCTCTCTACCTCAAAGGAATACCCAGATCGAATCTCAGCCAATAACATTGAAGACTAAGACAGATGACAGTTATTATAGACAAAGGAAGATATTTTAAACTGTCAGTAAAGTTACTGTAAAGATAAAAAAGTTCCTTAAAGTCAATCTTTTTGCCCACTAAGCCTACAAAGCAGAAACAGAGTTAATAAAACAGAGTTAGAATTGAATGCTTCCTGCCTTATGCCTTGCATGGTTTTCAAGGCTAGGAGTTGCATTTAGTATAGAATTAATGATACTCAACCCTAGAACTCTTCCACCTCCTCATTTATTCTATAAATACTTCTAAAGAAGATGAGAAGTTGTTGGTTGGTTGGTCACTAGTTGTAACACTGAAACTCTCTGAAATAATACATAGTCTGTTTAAAGTTGAGGAAGAAATTGAAGTCTTGGAAGCTTGATGGTGTTGTGACATGCTTGTTCTTGAGAAGGCTCTATCATTGGATCCCTGAGCTTGGCTGTTGGTGATGTATTTTGAATTGTCTGTTGTTTTTCCTGTTTTCATTATGTTTTATAAATTCTTACTACAGTAGGATGAAGATTTTAGGCTAAGAAATGAATCCTGGAAGCACCTTAGACCTGTTTATCCTTCACTGTTTTATGTTTTCTTCTGCTGAGGTATTTTAGAGTCTTTAATATTTCTCTTTAGTCCTCATGCTTTTTTATTTCTCTAATAGTTCAAATAGTTGGTTCCAGCATGATTTATGGTTTTCCTTGCTTGTCTGCTGTCAGTTGAAAATTGTTTTAGAAGTCTCCCTTTGAAGTACTATTGTTTATATTTTGCCAAAGAGGTCTGTTCTGATCATACCCTTTGTTGTTGCTTAAATAGTTGTTTTAAAGGTCTTTATAGTTGTAATCATGGATGTTTAGGCATTCCCTCTTCTATGATTGCAGTTATCAGTGAATCTTTCATGTTTTCTAATTCCTTTGAAATAAAATCTTTGAAGAAATAAGATGTGCTCCTGAATCTTAGATTTCATTTCAAAAGTTGTCTTGAATTCATTATTTACTTAAAGTGTGGTTTGTAGAATTCATGGTTAGCCCTGTCTATCAAATGACTCTTTATGTTCAAGTTATGTTTTTAAGTTCCCTTTGTTGAGAATTCAAACTCTCTTTCAAAATCATTAATGTCCATCTCATTCACAAAACTAAAGGATCCTGTGGCCAAGTTAGATTTTCCCTTTGATATCCCATATCCATTGATGAGCTTGTCATAAACCTCTTCTTGACTCCAATGCCCAATGAATCTGACACTTCTTCTTTCTGTATATACTGCCTAGACCTTTCATATTCTGCTATACCAATTCAACCAAATAAATAAATCAAACAAAAACTTGCACTTAATAACTAGTCTAAAATCAATACTTAAAAGCAAACAAGACATATCTTTGCAAACAATTTGAGAGATCCCTCTCTGAGAACAGGAGGACTAGATCCTGGAACTCTAAAGATTGGTTCTGATGTTGCCTTGTCTTTTGGTTGGCCAATCTATCAAAACACAGGACCCCAATAGGACGATCTCGCGGTTACATGATCGAAACATTGCAGTGCCTTGCCTACTGTCTCCACCGGATCCTCAGCAGGAACATGCACACCCTTATCTGTGTTAACCAAGTACGCCAGGTATTCCGGGGTTCATCTAGCGAAAATGATGAAAATGTTTTCAGTATAGTTCAGAGAAGAATGTGAATGTTGGGATCTCAATCATTTAACAATCAACTCAGTGCAGTACGAGATATTGACAAGCTTGTAGAAAATGCTCGTTCTGTTGCTTCCTCCATTCAATACAAGAAATTATCAAAGCATCTATGTGTCCCCAATACCAAGAATTACCCCCTATCGTGGTTCCTTCACCCTATCATTGGTTCCTGGTTAGCTCTTCCTTTTTTTGTTTTTCCTTTCTCGTCAGTCCCGGATCATTGAAGGAACTACATCACCCCGTCAAACAATCTGTCAATTCCAAGTAGGTGTAGAGTGGATGGAAAGAAATAACATTCTCCTGATTACATGAGAATGATGTGCAATCCTATTTTAATTCTCATAAGTGGCATTCCTTCATTTCTATGGATTCGAATTAAATGATATGGAGGTAGAAATTTATCACATTTAGAGTTGGTGATTCACAAGGGCATAAAGTGCAGGAATTGGTGTTTTTGTTAGACTTGTTGGCTCTCCCAGTTTCGTCATTTGAGAGGACATTAAAAGCTGTGTATGTCATTTCGTAGCCTTTTCTCCTTGATTTTTTGGCATGGCTTGATTTTCCACTCATGGTTGCACATGCCTTGGTGGATGATCACGAGATGCTCTTTGATGCCATATTTATGTTACATGATGGACACCTCAGCTGCAATCATTCCATATGAATGATTATATTTCACATGGCTTAGTATTTTCTATATGGTTTGGAGTGTTATGTTTTGCACTAGATGCATCAGGCACATATGTCAAAGGAAATATGTTATGATCATGGTACAAAAGACATGCATTACAGTGCTAGATTGACATGCAAACAACCAAGTCAAGCCAAAAGTGAGTATACTAGCCCAAGCTTCTCCCTCGAAATTGTTGAGTTGAAAGAATTACTCAACGAAGATAATGAAGGCCACTGCATTGAAAGTTCAGCGTCGAGATGGTATCGAAGTTATATCAGCATCCAAATATTTATTATTCATGTCACGATTATTATTATTATGGTTCATTGACACATTCATTTTTCTCCTTGATAGCAATGCTCATGAGATATGGATCAACAGTATATTATTATGGGCCAATAATCTATGACTTTGATGGCAACATTTTATAAATGGCATTATTATTATTATATGGAACGTTATTATATAAGCAACATCATCTAGCGTTATTATGATCTTTATTGACTTTCATGCTCCAGCGTTCATTACAAATTAATGATTCAACGATATTTCTCTAGTATATTCAGATTAATGATTCAAATGATGCTCCAACGATATTTTATACATCTACTGGATTACTATGGCTATTTCTAGTGGAATGCACTCTAAGTGTAAAATCCAATTCTAGAATTATTTTTCCAAAATCATATGCATATTCAAATCATATTAGTATGATATAGATTTATCAGTTTTTCTTCCAATATGAGGGCAATTCAAACATCAAGTAAGAGAATATTTATGCTCCTGCATTATGTGAGTGCAATGCACTTATTATTTGAAGAGTATCATATGGAGTTTATTGTTTATATACATGCAATTGAAATGATTTACAAAGTGCTCACTCAACAATACCATATGGAGCAACAATAATTTTTGAAGCAGTTTTCATCTTCAAGCAACAATTATTCAATCTGGAGCAGCCCCAACAAGCCATATGAAGTATCATTCATTCAATGACAAAATGAACAATGTTTATGCAGAACTTAGAGAGCAGTAATGAAATTATGGAAGCTACACTGAGAAATTTCTCTTCAGGCTACAAGAAATTTTGTAACCCCCTCGCCATTGATGTCAAAGGGGGAGGTAATCAGAGGAAGGAAAACATTTCTCAGAATGAAAGGGGGAGGATGTGTTGCCATCAATGCCAAAGTGGGAGATTGTTGGAAATATTGCTATTGATGGCAAAGGAGCAGATCAGGATCCAAAAAGGTATAAATGAACAGTAAGGCAAAGAAGACAAAAGGGCAGTGAAACTACTACATTGAAGAAACTGTAATAATGTGAACTTGTTGATTGAGCTAAATTGTTGTGATGCAAAGGCAAGACTCCAAGGCAAAGAAAAAGATGCATTAAGATGAATTGTTGTAATACATTAATGATATACATTGTTAATTGATATTGGCATTGAGTTGATCCATTCAATCATTACATATGGATGAAATTAAATATTGGATTATTTATGTATTTTGTGGACTAATATTCAAGATATGAAGTGTGTGGAAACGAATGAGTGGAAGGAAAAGAGTCAAGCCTATTCGCTTCATATTCCTATGTGGAATACAAACAACCATCCAATCAGATCCATAAAAGATGTCATTATGGAGTGCATATAGAGGTTAGAGAGCTGATTGAGATATTATGCACATATGGATTTGATGTGAAGCGGATTTGAAGGGAAAAAGAGGTAGAAATGAAGATGGAGAGATGCAGCATTTATAACCAGGTAAACCAACACTTGTTGTTTTTATTTGCAACAGGGGATTGTAGTCTCCTCTCAAGTTGTGGCTTGATAAATGTTAAGTTGAAGTTGGTTGAGGTGGGATCCTCTTGTGGGTTGTAGCCTACATAAAACATATGGTAGTTGGAGCTTCCTTGCATGTTGTAGCTTGCATAAATTTGAGGTAGCAACCTCTTGTAGGTTGGAGCCTACAGAAAATCAAATGTAAGAAGGAGTAGGAGTTTGCCTTTGCAACACAACAATAATAAAATTGTGGTTTTCTCTTTTATAAGTTTCCACTTATATCTGGTGTCCATATGCATTGTTACTATGTGTTGATGTGATGTATTGATATTCTTATTACTTATTGCTCACATATTAGGTTTGATCATTATTTGTTAAAATACCTATGTAATATTTCAGCTAATAGATTTAATAAATAAAATACTAATTTCCATGAATGACGTTAAATGATTCACCCCTCTCACCCCTCTCAGTTAAATCAAGATTTCATCACCTATTAAATATTACATTAAGACTGGTCACATCCCCATCTAATAAAGTTGCGAAGGAAAATTTTCAATGCAATCAACGTAATAACATGTTAACACAATACAACGATAGTCTTATATGAACTTCCTTGCAACTTCTGTACGAAAAATTCGATGACTAGAGATCATTACATATCACATTTTTCTCATCGCAAACATATCCCTACGACGTGTGATATTACTTATATGCCATTTTTTAAAGCTCGTCATACTTTCCACACATCCCTTGTCGTTTCTCTTAAGTCACAATAAGGTGATCAACACCTAAGATTTCTCGTAAAATTTTGTGATATTTTTCATATCTTTTTTATTTTATGGCTTATTTCATTGATGGCATTAGTTGACACAGAGGGAGGGCATCGAAGGGTTAAGATTATAATTATGTTGTAAGTTATGTCGTAAGGTGTTCTTATTTGAAAACAATTCCTCTAGTTGCCATTGTGTTTATGTCTAAGTCATTAAATCAAATGTTAGACAATTGAAATGTTTTAGGCCATTAGATCCACAAGTAAATAATTTTTTATATATTTTTTATAATGTTAGTTTTCTTTTTCTTTTTTAATAAGTTAGATTGAATGTAGGTTTTGATGACTTTTAAGTTTTAATGTTGTTATTAAAAATTTGTTATATTTTTATATGTAAATGTAAATATTTTTATATATGTTTTTTTATAGTATTTTTTTTTCTTTTTCTTTTTAATAAGTTAAATTGAATTTAGATAATAAAATAAAATAACAATAAACTATAAAAACAACCCATGGTATTGACCCATGGTATTCATGTGCAATATAGTTTATTTAAAGGGGGGAATTAAAATGGCCTGGATCAATCTTGACTCTGGAGTATTTGTTTTTTTCTTTTTAATAAGTTAAATTGAATTTAGGTAATAGAATAAAATAACAATAAACTATAAAAACAACCCATGGTATTCATGTGGAATATAGTTTATTTAAAGGGGGAATTAAGATGGCGTAGATCAATTTTAACTCTAGATCTACCAAGAGCCCAGAGGGATCAAATGTCTTAATATGCAAATCTCTTTTAGAGTGAAAATATCTAAACTAATATTTAATAAAATATTGTTTAATTGTTTATAACCATTATTCTTTTAAAATTTTCCTTAATAAAATGTATCTAAATTTTCATACATCTAAATATACATAGTTTTTCTGGTTCTACATTATTTTTGTTACAATTATTTTATTATTCCAAAAATACATGGTTTTTTTTGTTATATATTATTTATGTTACAAATGTTTTTATAAAAAATGAAATTAATAATGATGAATGCTCATAATTCTCATTTCTTAATTAACACTAAATTTACCTCTAATTACTTAATTGTGATAGTTTGTAACTACATAACAGTTTGTAAATACATACATACTCTTTCAAAAAAAAATTTGTTAATGAATATCAAATTTCTTCTCTTAAAAATATATATATATATACATCTTTAATTACCTAATTGTGGCTAAAAAACTTACATGTTTTTTGCTTTATAATCATAAACTAATTCACAAGTTATTAGTTTGTAACCTGATCCACAATCAAAGAAAATGGCTAGGGATGTCACAAGTTATCATTCACATAGTAATTTATTGAAGTTCTTAGGTGAAATGGATCCTATTAGATGCATGGTGGCCAGAGACACTAAAAAATTCAAAATAGATATTGAAGTTCTCAGTTGAAATGGATCATATTAGATGCATGCTGGCCAGAGACACTAAAAAATTTAAAATAGATATTTGTTATGACATCCATATTGTTTACAAACCATCCAAATTTCCCACATTATATGATGTCAAACTTACTCAACTTTTTATTCTGAAATTTTAAACAAAGTTTTTCACTACATAATTTTATCTTTTATAATTTTTTTATTTTTCAATTCCAAGCAAAACTTACAAAAGAAAAAACCCACTAAGTTCTTACTGTAGATTATAGTTTTACCAAATTGACACTAGGTGATTAACAATAGAGTACGTTGAGACAACCCTAAAGGGTTTTTTGTACATGTTTTATCATAAAATTTCCCTCCATACAATATATATTGTAGAGTCTTCTGAAGAGAGAGTGTATTCTAGTTTATAACCTAATCCACAATCAAAGAAAATGGCTAGGGATTTTACAATTTATTAGTTTGTAACTGGATCCACAATCAAAGAAAATGGCTAGGGATGTCACAAGTTATCATTCACATAGTGATTTATTGAAGTTCTTAGCTGAAATGGATCCTATTAGATGCAAGGTGGCCAGAGAAACTAAAAAATTCAAAATAGATATTGAATTTCTCAGTTGAGATGGATCATATTAGATGCATGGTGGCCAGAGAAACTAAAAAATTTAAAATAGATATCTATTATGACATCCATATTGTCTATGTAAAACATCCAAATTTCCCATCTTATACAACAATTTCTAACAATAACCGCTCAATTTACTCTCCAATTTTTGAAACCCCCACCCATGTTAGGGAGATCACAGTGTAAAATCAAATGTTCCTGTGGTCTATTTAAAGGGTTCATAAACAAAACAGACAATGAGAAAGTCAATATTGTGGTATAATAATTGATTTTTAAATCATTGTGACAAAAAAAAAACCACATTAGCTCACAAAATATATCTAATGCTATAAGGATCTAAAAAGGTATTCACGGCTAGCTTGGAAAAACAAGCAAGAAGATGCTTCTAATTTTCTATGAAGTAGTCTTCAAAAGTTCCTAGCTCTATTTTAATTACATAATTGTATTGAAAACCAACTAATAGTATTTACTTCAGTTGTTTTATTTGGACGTGTTGCAAGCTGATATTTATTGCTATACAAGTTGTGCATCAAATTATTATGTAACAATTGTGCCAAGAAGTTTTTAAATTATTTCTCTTTAGCTATATCTTATCAGTTTAGTATGTTTTCAATCAAGAATAGGCTTCAAAGTTTAAGAACTATATCTTAGATCTGAGCACATGATTCTATTAAAATTTATGAAACAAATTCATTTTTTACAACTTGTATGTTTAAATATGTGATTTTGGAAGTGATGGTGGCTTCTTTAGACACTTGATTAGTATAGTGGAAGAAATTTGATTATATCATTAAGGACTGTGAGTAGTTCATGTAGCAGTTGCATTGCTTATAACATATTTTCATAACCTTTGTATAAGCTATTGTATATACAGTTCTAACACATTTCCCTGGGACGTTAGCTATATGGTGAGTAGTTGATGTAGCAATTGCATTACTTATAACATATTTTTATATCCTCTGTATAAGCTATTTTATCTACAACTCTAACACATTTCCCCCAAGTGTTACCTATATGGTGCCTGAGTGATGATGGCTTCTTTAGACACTTGATTAGTATTGTGGAAGAACTTGGAGTATATAATTAAGGATTGTGAGTAATTCATGTAGCAGTTGCATTTCTTATGAAATATTTTTATATCATTTGGATAAGTTGTTGTATTTACAGTTATAATATGATATGGATACACATTCCCCCCAAGTGTTACCATATTGTGATTGTTGTCCAATTGTTGATATTTAGAGAAATATAATTAAATGATTGATGGTTTTGGAACATCAAAGTTACTATGATGACCTTTTATCTTAGGATAACTCCTTAGTGTTGAGATTCGATTTGCAGGACGAAGATGCATAGATCGCTTCACAGGAAAACCCTTTTGCATATTGATAGTATGTGGTAGTTGTATGAATGGACTAGTTATATTGTCCTCATTGTCATAAGATTCAGCACAGTTATTTTTTTTATAAGTATATATACAAGTTATACATATTATGTAGTAAGAAATGTTCTTTAATAATAACAGTCACTGAAAGGGGAAATGATCTCAATACACCCCTCTAGATATACAATGTCTCATGGTATTATTCTCATTTGGTGACACATGGAAATTCCAATACCAAAACTCTTTCACATTGTCGCTCACATTATATCAAAGTCTATCTTGATAAGGTTTCCTACATATATTAACCCACCATGCAAGTTCATCATTCTCATGTTATTGAATCCTAATTTTTTAATGCCTCCATAAACTTTTGCTTGATGTTTTGTAGATTATTTTTTTCATTGACATCAACCAATATGATGTAGTTCTTTTTCCAACAACACCGGTCAATAATTCCCTACTAGCACTTATGCCATATTGAGATTGATATTTTGCAATTTTTCCAGGGGTTGATGTCATATTTCTTGATACTAACTCATTTACCTTCACCTCTTTGGAATTTCTAATGCCCAATAATTGAACTATATTTCTTAGATATTTGTGCTTTCAAAATATATTTAAGAGTTATAAAATTATATATAATTATAATATAATATTTTTAAAAATTAATGTAGAAATTAGATTGTGAAAGTGGTATTTTTTTTAATGATATAACCAGTAAATCTATTATCCCTTTTTATTTTTTTAGTGATTCAAGCAAGATTAACATTTGTATGTTGTCATGAGGAGATCTTTTATTTTTCATGTCAATTACCTTTTATAACTCTAGGAGGTTCTTAATATTGGCTTTTATTTTTAATAAATGAAACTCAATTATATACTTAAAAAGATGATTAGGTAATAGAATTTTAGGATTAAATTTTTTTTTTTTTTTCTGGTCCAAGTTGACAATGTGAATGCTTATTTACCTAAAGTTGGCTCCCATGTTCAATACCTCCCCATGGGGTTTGAAGATAATAGGTAATAGAAATTGAATAACATATCAAACAAATAATTTATACGTCAAAAAATCAGTTCTATATATTATAGTAGTTATTGATTGAGTAATATTTCAATTTGACATTCAATTCTTTATTAATAAAGTTGTTTTATTTAGTAGGGAGTAAAATAATTTTGTAATCAAATAATATGATAAAACATATTCACAATATAATTTCTTTGAATTGTAAGAGTTACGTAGCGGAAAACTAAATAATCACACACAACAATTAAACATGAAGACAAGAATTAACGTGGTTCACCCAACCAATCTGGGCTACATCCACCAAACAAAGGTATCGACAATCTTATTCATCAACAGGAGATTACAAAAGTAGAATTACTCATCTACACTTCCTCTTCCACACACCTCACATCTCATTTGTTTTGCCTCTACAGGCTTACAATTTATAGAAGAGAGAATAAATTGAATAATTAAATCTATCACACCAAACTAGGATAGAATATCTCCTCATGCTGATTTGATGCCATCAATTTTGCAACAAAACCTATTGTTGGCATATCCAAGAGATTTTCTCCAAATTAATATACAGAAAATCTCAACAATCTCCACCTTGACAACAATTAGCCTGATACCTTGTTCCTTTATTATTTTTATTTTCTTTGCAAGCCAAGAGAAGCCAGACACCATCGTAGCTTCTCTAATAAAACTGGTGTCGTGAACATGTCTGCACATTTTTCCTTTGTATGCAATTTTTCAAGAGGGACTCCCCGTTCAGTGATAACCTGTCTTACAAATTGGTACTTTATAGGTATATTCTTTGATTTACTATGATAGGCCAGATTTTTAGCCAAGTGAATTGCACTTTGACTATCACAAAATAACTTAATGTTGTCTTGCAACCTACCAAACTCACCAAACAAACCTTTCAACCAAACTGCTTCTTTGCAAGCATGTGAAGCAGCTACGTATTCTGCTTCTGTAGTGGATAAAGCAACAATGTTTTGTAGCTTTGACATCCAGCTAATAGCTCCACCTGCAAGAGTAAAGACATATCCTGAAGTTGACCTTCTCTTATCCAAATCACCTGAAAAATTGGAATCAACATATCCGCAAACAAATTCACTACTTCTGTCATAAGTGATACAATAATCACTTGTGCTTCTTAGATACCAAAGCACCCATTTCACTGCTGACCAGTGTTCTTTCCCTGGATTTGCCATATACCTGCTGACAACCCCAACTGCAAGTGAAATGTCTGGTCGTGTATAGA